>CAJDSM010020793.1:31375-47159 GCA_903981925.1 Ostrea lurida
TGTCGTATTTAGGGCAGTTAGTATGTCCGGTTGGGTGTAAATGCTAATTTCTTTAATCATACTAATTGAGAAACAATATGCATCCTTCACGTTGGCATAAAAGTACCAGGTACCAATCTGATGGTCCAGCCCAATACAGTTTTGATCTCCTGTTATGCCTACAGAGCTTTCTTTAAAGCTGACAGTTTGACCTTGACCTTTGCACAAAAAACAATTAGCATCTTCCGTCTCTGACAGTGACCTTGACCTTTGACAAAACAATTAGGCATCTTCCTCTCATAATTCAGGGGTGGAAATTTAGGTAAATGTCTAAGGAGCCAACGGGCTCCTAGCATCAAAATTTTAGGAGCCCAGATTGAAAATCATGGGCCCGCCCGACAATTTTGCTATTTCTTCTTTCATTATTTGTATCATTCAATTTCTGTTTCAATTTCCTTCATATACCCCTTCTTCCTCCAATAAATCACTATCTGATTTATCCTCACTCTCTCTCCGTTTCAAAATCACCATGAATGCTATTGTGAATTTTAATTTTTTTTGGGGGTTAATCTTTTCTATTGGTTTTTAACTTCTTGTAGCCACTGAATCTGTGTGGATCCTGGCTAAAAAAGGTCCTCAATATGCCATTAATGGAGTGGTCCTTTAGATGAGACGCAAATCCGAGCCATCCCGTGTCACAGCAGGTTGTGGCACGATAAAGATCCCTTCATGCTCAAAAGGATGGTGAGCGCCGAGCAAAAGCCTAAATTTTGCAAGCCTTTCTCCAGAGATGGTGATGTCTCCATATGAGTGAAAATTCTCAGGCCATGTTGTTGACGATGAAGTGCTTAATCGATTAAGACAATGACTTAAAAGTCAATTCGCCAAACGGGCTAACTCGTACATAAAACAATTCGCCCGATCGTAAATTTGGTCGCCTCCGGCGAACGGGCAACTGGTAATTTCCACCCCTGCATCATGGTAATTAACTCAATAACTGTACCAAGTTGTAAGATCCTGGGTCTTGCGGTTTGGTCTGTATCCTGCCTAAAATGTTTTCCTACTGATTGACACTACAACCTTAACTTTGACCTTCAAAAACAATAGGCATCTTCCTCTCATCATGGTGATGAATTGTACCAAGTTGTAAGATCCTGGATCTTATGATTCAGTCTGTATCCTGCCTACAACGTTTTCCTACTAAGTGACACGACCTTTGACCTCCGATCTTGAAAAGTGATAGGCGTCTACCTTTCATCATGGTGATCAATTGTACCCAGTTGTAAGATCCAGGAGCTTACGGTTCGGTCTGTATCCTGTCTACGTTTTCCTACTAAGTGACACTACGACCTTGACCTTTGACCATGAAAAACATTAAGCATCTTCCTCTCATCATGGTGATCAATTGTACCAAGTTGTTAGATCCTGGAGCTTACGGTTTGACCTGTCTCCTGCCTACAACGTTTTCCTACTAAGTGACACTACGACCTTGACCTTTGACCTTGAAAAACATTAAGCATCTTCCTCTCATCATGGTGATCAATTGTACCGAGTTGTAAGATCCTGGAGCTTACAGAGCCTACAAAGCCCAGACAGACAGATGGACAGACGGACGACGCTATACCATAATATGTCCCGTCTTTGACGAGCGTATAAAAAGAGTCAAGGTAAATAATTTGAATGTCATGCACCTCTAAATAATGTCAGCTTTCTATATTCCAAGTTTCAAGACCTGATCTTAAAGGGTTTTTTGCAAGTTATGGGCTGGACAGAATTTGGATGAAGAAACAGAATAACTAGAATTGCAATTGTGAGCAATAGCTGATGTCGCCTTTAGTTGCCATAACGAAGTGCCAGCCATTTTGGTCACTTCATCTTGTTCATCCCTAAAATACCCCAGATATCAATTTTAGTTAAAATCAGACAAACGTGAGATTTTTCGCCATTTTGGCGCAAATAATTCAAAATGGCGACCAAAATATTCAAAGGGCACCTTTTTTGAGCATTGCATCTTGCTCGCCATCCCCTAAACATCCCAGATAACAATTTTCATTCAATTCTGACAACCTTGAGATTTTTAGTCATTTGCACACAAATTTTTTTCAAAATGGTGGCCCATGAATGCAAACCAATAGGGATTTTTTTTGCATAGATCCCTTATACTCCTCCCACTGTTTCATCTAATTCTGCAGAGCAGTTTTTGTGATATAAAAATTTTAATTTTTCAATGCATTTTGGAGGCCATCTTGAACAGAGCCACAGACACCTTAGACAAGTCACCAGTATCATTAAGCCTCACACAGGAGTCATATTTCGCATTTCTTAAGTCCAACCATGAAATATAATCCAATTTAATATTCTTTCGATATCAATACAATAAGATTAGTTCCATAATAACACAAGAAGATTAATCAATATCAATTACACGTATTACAAGAATTTAAATGAAAACCATATTGTAAAAGCCAGAGCCTTGACCTATAATAGCGCATTATTGTACCCCAAATCAATAAAGACCATCTTCATCTCCATGAGTATATAGGAGGAACCTACTTGTATGGGATAGAGGTAGACTCTAGTAAGAGAGGAGTGAAGATGCCTGGCTGCGAAACGAGTATTGGAGCTATCCCCTTTGGATGTCCGTACACTTGACCTTATGACTTTTGGACCCTCAACTACAAAGGATAATTATGTCGCATGATTCAGTCAAGTGATGTAGGATATAAGTAGACCTCTAGGGCAAATGGATATGGCTTTTCGAGCCACCCCACAACAATAATAACTCACTACTGCTTCGACATGTCCAGTGCTCTTGACTTTTGCACTTCTTTTGACCCTAAATTCAATTAGGAAACACTTTGTCCCATGGTAACCATTGCCATGATTGGTTGATCTAGTGGAAATCTCGGAACCAATGGATCCTTCACAGTATCGTGACGTATACAACCCTACAATATACAACCCCCACCGGGCCACACTGGAGGCATAACAGCGGAAGTCCCTCCCGGAACACTCATATATGTCGCCTCCGTGAAGGTGATGGTGGCAGGTTCCAACTGGTTTGCAGAGGGTGGGGTCATGTAGCTCCCGATAACTAGGTCTTCCCTGTCTTCATTCCAAAAATTATCATCCCTCTCTTCACATTATACAAATGGGCCGGGAATAAGGTATCTTTTGAAAATGATTTACATATAACACTATTCACCCAAGTTGTCCCCCCCCCCCTCATCTCAGTCAGAATCCCTTAACAGCTGAAAACCTTCCAGGGACACCAATTTACAATTTTTGGAAAGGGCATTCCTCTACTAATCATATATGCATTGTTTTCTCTTCAAACAGTGCAGTTGTAAGGAAGAACGCTTTTGAAAACTGGTCATGTACAATTGCTCCGCCCACAAACCAAACTCTCTGATTCGCTTTTATGATCAATATAATTTAGATTTGTGTTCTTGTCCCCCCACCCCTTAGGCCGAGTGGGGCAAGAGAGACTCTTAATTTATATTTTATATTGATTGTACCTCGGCACGGATATGATTCATTTGGCTCAAATTTGAGAAGAGCTGTTGGTGAAAGTGTCCTGGGTGTTCATCAAGAAATATGACAGATAGATTTTTATTGTTAACTAACATTTTTACCCCCATACAGAAGAAGTTCTCAATAAGTGGCTTTCTAGCAAAAAAAACTATTGAGGGTTAGAACATTTTCAATTCAACTGGACCAGTATCCTTAGGGTCGATATACCACATAATCTCAATCTAAATCTTATACTAGACCCCAGCCCCTAGGTCAATAGATATAGTTGTTCAAGTAGTTTGACTATAAAAGGCTCTCAACAGAGATCGATTTTTGTAGTCAACGCGTATTCATCAAAATTACTTTCATATTATTAGGTTTTGTCACATTATATATTCAATCATGCAGATTTAAAGGGAAGATGCTTTATTTGTCCAAACTTTTACAGTAAAAATCTCATACATTCTAATGTTCTTTGCAACTCTACTAATGCCCTACAAAGGTCCAACAACCCGGCGGATACCAAGATTTACAATGTTGGTAAAGGCCTTCCTTGTCTACATCACATGGCATGGTTTCTTCTCAGACATGTGCGGTTGTTAACAGAAGAAGATTTTTGAAAATTTGCACTTTTGCGGCAGTTTATTGCCCCCGCCCCCGCAAAGTCCACCTAGTTCAATTTAAGGGCCCAGAGGTGTCTTTAAGACATGAGAGCAAGTTGACAAATTTTAAGTGTTGCCCTTTGTTCCAAAAAGTAAGTACGCCAGCCTAGATCTTGAAAGTTATGGGCTTGTCGCTTCTTATCAGCAAGAAGTAAAATGCCACAATGTTATTTTTTAGACACTATTTTCATCAATTGCAGTATAGACATATATATTGAGTCGCCCTACCAAAGTCATTATTATATAGCGAGCCCTAAACGGCGGGAAGGACATGAGAACTTTGAAATTGGATATATGAAGCCTCATGATTGCACTCTCAAGATTCAAAAGTAGTCCATTTTGGAGTATTAGAACATAATATCATACTGACATTCACGAAGATCTTGTTCTCAATTGTGTTTTTTTCATAAAAATCTGAAGATATGCGTTGGCCTGCCGCACTTGGGGCAAGGAACCCATATCTACGTCTCGGGGATCACCAAATTTGCATTTTTTGGTATAATGGGCCTGGTTCCTGCTCCTGTTCATCACTATTCTATATTGACTTCTCGCGCTACAGTGCGGGTTTAAGTCAAGACACAGTAAGATTGATTTAGGGAAGACTTTTGGTGAATCTCTCTTGGACAGTTCTTATATGGCCCCCAAGATAATCGAAGCCGACAAATGTGGGTCACGCAAAGAACGAGGAATAACATAGATACCTTCAACAATTTTGATAATGTAGCCCCGTTCATGTCCAAAAATAATAGCTATACCAGTAAGTTGTGAAGAAGAATAGAGACTTGTGGTTTATTCCGCTAATAAAGTAAACAAATGGGTTGCAAACAACAGTGTAATTATTTGGGACAAACTATTTTTTCATATGGCGTGGGGGTCGTATCGCAGACGTCTAGTGGGGTAGCTTCGAAGTATGCACAATTGCGCAATACAGGAACCTAGCAGGATCTCTGACTCACACATGATCCTTTAGCAAAATTGGAACGAAGGGGAAGCTCGATCATTGTTTGGGAAAAAGAGGCTAAACTCAAAACTTTAAGTTGCTTTAGGTTACTTCGTTTTCCATTGCACGGTTTGGGAGCCAAAAGTGCTTTCCTTTTTCTCAATTTCCTGAGAAATCAGTAATAAACAGAACGCTAAACAATCATATTTATTGTAATAGTGATACTAATTGTAAAAAAATATTTATTAAAACATAGGTGTATAGCAACTGATGTTTATCTCATCAGACGACTCCCTCCAGATCACTCTCTACCTCAGCTCCCGAAATGGTAAACTAGAGAAGCAATTGTGTCTCATGTTGCTATTAAAGAATATGAAAGTAATCGCAATACAGATAGTTCTAACTCTAAAAGCATGAATTTGGAATTGTGACTTTTACTTCATTTTGGTAGCACTAATTTTTAAATTTGTGGACACACCTTTAATCATTTCAAATATTGAAATTTTATAGAAATTAGCGGTACCGCGCAGTCGTATGAAGGTGTGGCCTCCAACTAACCACAGAAACGTAAAGACAAGTTTTTTACCTATTCGAGTAAAATGGTGGCTAGATTCAATTGATAAATGGCTGCCTGCAAACTAGTTCTTATTAGTAGGAATGTGATGCGATAAAATTTGAACTAATAGGCGTTCATCCAAATGTGAACAGCATGCACACAGAAAGTTTACAAATTCTGGAACTTGGTTTTTATCAATCACAATTTATTAATCTACGGGCTCCTGCTATCGGTTAGAAATATCGGCGTCCTGTGTATAGCTAGAAGAGATATATCTATAAATGGACATTTGGCCAACCCCGTGACTAGAGAACATATAACCAATTCCATTTAGAGGTTATGAATTTTGGATAGCTGTAACATCAGCATGTTTCATGTCGAAATTCGTTGGTAACACAGATTGTGTCACTTTATAGAAGAAGGCACGTACTTTAGTCAAGAAGAAAGAATATCAGACCTGGACATCATACGGTTTCGAGGACATTAAATGACCAAGAAACAGCAAGACAAAAGCGAATAGAAATTGTACGTTATCCAACTACGGTTGCGGCACTATATCAAAAAAAACGAATTTGACAAGAGAAAAGTTCTACCTTGAACCGCGACTGAATAAAGTACCTGATTAGCGCTCTAGGAAATCTGCACGCCTGGGTAACTCCAGCGGTATACCCAGGTATTAATCATGCGTAATTTCAAGACCTGTTATATGGCGCACCAACATCAAAAGAAGGTAGAAAACTTTGGGTGTTCTACCATTAAATTATTACTTTCTGTAATTCAATCGGCCTCTGAAAAAAAACAGCTTGTTAAGGCACTAGATACTCGGGAAATGTTATTTGCCTTTTTTACGGAAGGTCTGAGACAACTTTTCATAGAGTACGAAGATAGTGCTGATTGTTATTAGTATTAAAAACAACAAGACATTCAAGACCATATAAAAAACCCATAGATTATCATATAAGCTCTACATACACGGTAATTGAATCAATTGATTTGGCATTTGGTTTTCATAGGTCCAATTGGGCGTTTCAATGAGCAGTACGATGCAATCTTCCGATCCGATTATTTCATGTGATTATTATTTAACCATGAAAAAATAGTCTACATATGCGGATTGGTATGTATCTAAGCATAGGTGCATCATGCAATAACATTTCTTAGAAGGAATAATACGATATTGTTAGTACAAGCAAAGCGATGTTGATAGGCTTGGGTACTCTGTAGTGCCGTCATTATCTCCTTAGAAGTCTTTCTGTGCAATGAGTAGATTAATACATCTTCAAAACTAGCGTATGTGAAATATGTGAATATGTATATTTAAAAGACATCTACAACGTTAGGATACAGTTATAGACTTGCTCAATTGAGAGGCGTCCAGAAAGCAATAATAGTGCTAACGTGTTTGTCAATGCAGCACGTTTGACCTTCGACAGTCGTGTATGGAACTTTATTTAGAGACAATCGATTAGCGACGTGGAACCTGCGAGGAAGTTGGCATCACAACTTTGGGAGATAAGTTTTACCGGACACCACCTATCTATGCAATTGTGCAACAACTATATGATATTTTGTAAATTAAGATTGCCGGGACGAGAACCGAGCAACTATTATCACTATTTGTTGACTTTGCTGCTGTTAGTTTGCTTCGGTGAGACTCTCAATAACTGGCAGAAGAGAGGAAATGACAGGCAGGAAGATTGCAGAATTAATAAAGGCCTCGACTACAGCAAATTCAATTATCTATACAAACGATGCGGGAATATAGGGCGATTTCGGAATACCGAGGTTGGCCGGAATAGATTGTTTCCTTTTTTATCACATTTATGGTTACAGGTCATGTATCTGGCATCATCACGTACGTATTGAATTTGCGGGATTAACATATAGCGATGATGAGCTTAGAATCTCAATAGGTTGAGTCATTTCATTTGTGTGGAACATGTTTTTTAAGATCATACCGAATGATTTAAGAGTAATCATCTATATCGGAATTATGGGGCCGAGGTCACCAAGGGCTCAAGGCTCACTGGGCGATCTAAAGAAGCAAATATTTCTTTTAAAAAAATTTATGAAGTGCTTGGACAACACTCTTGGAGTTATTTATTGATATATTAATGAGGTATATCTACTTAGTTTCAAACGGAATATCAATAATAGTAACATCAGGCCCAATTGGGATCTGTTGAAAAGGAGCTCAAAATATATGAGACAGAACACTGTTATGGGGCTATCATTCCATGATTTATAGGCCTTGCGCGCCTCTTTTGGGTTGTTATGCAAAAGAATGGAACGGAATAATTTATCTGGAAACAAACTATTAGATAGCATAGACCACTTCGTAACAGTAAACATCAGTTAGAGGCGCTAAGTCAGCGAAGTTTTTTTCAGTAGGACATGAATTGCTAAGAACTTAGAATATTAACAAGCAACATACAATTTGTTTTTGAATGTTTGATCAAATAACGTTGGTGCTCGACACGTGGCAACCAGACACTCTCGTTGGGAGTTAATGGTAGAAGTTCCTATATAGCGATATAGTGCGTAGTAATGGGAGACATTATTCTGTTGGGTCATAATTTTTTTTAATTAGAGAATATATTCGACTCTGATTAGTTAGGAAACGACATAAAAGACACAAATTAGTATTCTGTTTGCTGTCTTTGGTCATTTCGTTTCCTCGAACACGCTTACTCGCTCCGGGCTATCCTCTCTTAGTTTCTCCGTGCAAGCACACGACCTTGTTCGTTCGAGGAAGGGATGTATGATGATCTCAGAGCAGATTTAATGAAATGGCTTCTAACAACTCGAATTATCTCTAAACGTCGTCATGTGTAGTGTTCATGGAAGTGTGTTAATGCACACTCATACACTCTCGCGAAAATCTAAGTAAAGTTTGCAAACTCTGCAGTGAGTTCACGAAGTTGACCGACATTTTCATTGAGTCTTGGCAGCGAAAAAATGAGAGAAAAATTAAGCCAAGTTAAGTATTCATACCAATTTATTTAGTTTCTAGTGTACAATGGGGAGCCATATTTACGTATAAGGCTCGGGTATGCACACAAAAGAAAATGTCAGGCGCCAATGATTAGGTCTAAATATACTCTGAGCATCCTGATATAAGAATACCGCGATGATCGAGTGCTCAAATTTACCCGTAAGAATATGTCTCACTACATTCATTGATGTAGGGATCAGGCTTTCACGACGCGGTACACATTTATCATTGATACATGACAACGCAATATCGTGTTTAAATTAGAGGAATTGTGTTTGGAATCTTAAAGGGATGGGTTCCATATGTCTTATAGATGAGAGAGGATTGCCAAAAAAAAGGAACGTTATAGATCAGATTGACGAGAGAGTATTGTATTTCGGACCTGTATATATATTGTGAGAATTCCTACTGGAGACCATAACTCAGACCTTAGATGATGTCTGGTCTACACATGCATGACACAGAGCTTCAGGGGCACACAGGATCATCATCACTGAAATAATATAATAGAAATCAGGTTATGATACCGAGCTGATAGTCATAGGCTCTCTTAGCGCGAGCGGAACTTGTGTTACAAGTTACACTGAGCATTTGCAGAGGCTGCTGAAAGGGCGTGAAAATCAACAATCAGGTCGTTAACATAGAGTCACAAATGGGTTAGTTTCATATAAGGGAAATTTCAAAACTGAACGCCACCATGTCATTATAGTCTTGAGCGGCACAGCGAGACCTGTGATTGGTAGATAACGTTAGTTGGTCCTGGTCATTTTCCGTGTCACCGGCTCTGTTTTACAAAACTGTACAACTATTCTAACTTCTTCATTCGCTATACGTGGCACTCAGCTCTCTTCCCAATATCTTCGAAATATCTTGAGATGTGAAGAGCAGAGGCGCAGAGGCGCAGATAACCGCGAGGACGTAAGCGCGAGGTCCTCCGTAATACTAGTCGAGGGTGTAAGAAAGGCACAATGAATTGCGTGGGGGAGAGGGCAAACTGACAAAGATTTGGCACCAGGCAAGCGCGCTCAAAAACTCCTAACTTCGCATTGCAGTCATTTCGAGATAATAACCACACCGCAGGTGCTCGGTATCACTGGGCAGATGGACCTTTTAACCAAAATCTAGCAGAGAGTTGGACGCCACGGATAGGCGGTGTCGGTAGACCCGGAGGGCGGGCCCATACGTCGCGACGCACACACGTGCGTGTAGTATAATAACATTTTGAAAATTCTGCGAATTTTACTCCTATTATGGGAACTAATCTAATACTAAGTGAAAAATAATTTTGATAAGATAAACTAGGAGGAGAGCGATATCTACAACTTCGCTATCGGTTGTTCCCACGCTCAGTACCGACGTATGACGTCGGTGGGTACTTACAGCTCTAAGTATGCGGGGTCAGCCAAAATGCAATGGATCAGCATCAAGACAAATTGAACATTTAAACTTACTTTTCTTGATAGTCCACCAGCCTAATTCTTTACAAATTATGCGGCATTGCTATATATCTTATGCACGATGGGCACTAATTTTTGTAAATTCAGTTTCTCTTGCACCTGTCTGCCTGATATGGCGGCGCCTATAAAATGCAAACGATGAGAATAAATTGTTGACGTTATTCGCTTTCTATACATAAAATCACATCATTAACCATAACAACACGCAGCTGATCTGCATTTGAGATCGTATCGACCACTATCGTGCATCGATTAGCGACGAGAAGTCGCCGTATGATCAAGATCTTCAATATAGTAATTTGGTTGATCGCGGGGCGTACGGGGTAATCCAGACCGCCCGCGGAGGGCTAAAAACTTTGGATCATGTGGTATAGATGTACAAATAATTATTGACCAAGGCTCTTTTATGAGCATTGATATACTCTGTGAAACAACTTTTGTGAATTATGAGAATGATATAGATGGAAGCTCCTTTTTTTTGAATCAAATTGAATAATATCTCTAGACATGGGGTTATGATGATCAGATTATCAAAAAGTGATGGGAGACCAAAACTGTCTATTGATGTGGAAGAAATGAAGGTTTTAAACAGCTAGAATTTTTTCATTCTTTATGACCTTCGTATTTCTAGATAACGCACACAAATCAGAATTTTATTCCAGAAAAATTTTTGGTAAGGAATGCATTCTAGGAAAACTCGGCTACGATAAAATTTATAAAATATTCAGGTCATCTTCACCCCTGCTACCTGCGGGGGAGGCAGGGGGTGGAGAGACAAGAAAAAATCATCAAATGTAAAAAAAGTCTTCAGTTGACCAACTGGCAATGTATTGATAGAACGAAAATCATACATCGATTCAGAGCAGGAAGCCTTTACCAAAACATTGAAATATCTGGGATTCACATTGGAGTAGGCTGGTTGACTGAGAGGGGTGGGGGGGCCGATTTGTAGAATAGTGTTTACTATGTAAATCATTGCCTAAAAAGGCCACTTTCAATCCAATATTTTGATATTAATTGTGAAGTATTAAAGATATTATGAATAGAAGAGCCACTATAATTTAATTTATCATTTATTAACTCTCCTGGACAAGGATGGGCGCGGGTTGTTTTAATTGGATTATTCAGGTTTTTGTTGCTGTTTTCACCTGTAGTTCAGCAATGGCTCAACCGGGACATTTGACACGCATCTCGATATAGTCAGCAAGTGGGGAAAGTTAATGGGGCTGGACTTATCTCACAAGTCTAGGTAAGAGGGGATTCTCCTCAATTGGATTTGGGGTCACCCAAGTGCCGGACCGGACCAGCCATCATGGGTAAAACTCCGGGTGAGTGATTGTGGGAGCGGGGCGTGTGTGTGAACATAATGTAATTCACTAAATATCCACACTGATACGGAGATAGCTCCAGCTATGCAGGGCGAGACCTGATAGGAAATGAAGCGGACACTTTCTCTCCAGTCATATGTGAGGTAATAGGAATCTAACAAGCCGCATACACGAGTCATCACTGGTGTGCGTCACGTACGAGAACTCTCTCACGCAGTAAAAGTCAACCGGGTATACCCGGTTGGTCGAGGAAACTTGATCGACACTGCGCAGCTAAAACACTCAGAATAGGCGCCCGTAGCAGATCGGGCCGTATACCTCGATAGGCTTGCAGCGGCATTACTGCTCGCATTGCACCCTGTGATGTCATATAGGGCACACGTAGAGGATAAAATGCACTCACAAGAATACTTGCTGCACCTCGATTCGATGCTTAGACGTGATGACACACCAGTGAGTCTATAAGTACAGATATGAGAGGCTCGGCATAGTTTACGCATGGAGCGCGGGTGAATAGAGGGGGAGTCCACACACGAGCCCCGCCTACGTCAAGAGAGAACACTGTAAAGATCAGTTCTGCCACGCACCGTATCCTTTGTTGTGCCCACGATGAGAAAGGCATGATAGGGGATCGACAGACACAGTCCAAATATGGTTTTAACCGGCCTCTCGTGTGAAAGTTCTTGTGTAGATCGTACAAACTAGTTAGGTAAGATTCTTAACTAATGCGTTGAAGATTTTATAATATTGATGTACTCGTTTCATGACTTAAATTTCGCTATGACCGCTCTAAAGTAATGGAGCACTGAGGGCATTAAGGTGTTATTTACTGTTTGTTTGGAAAATCCGTAATTAATTGACTCGTAACAGGCCAATGCAATGCAAATGACTTAAAATAAATTACATTAACCTTAATCATCTAAAGCTAAAGAGATAATAAATAAAATCCCTCTTTCGCCGAGGCTTAGGTACACATCTATTACATTTCTGGTAATGCAAAAAAGTAATTGGAAAGTTTATTGTCCCTTGCGGTACATGCTCACAGCTGCAGTAATGGCTCTATTCATAATGTTATCAAGTAGATTTTCGAAAGCCGCATTTCAGAGCTAGGGGTTTTTTTCTGACATGATATTTCTGGTTTAATTAGTCAATATGTATTCAGAAAATTGTGAAAAAAGGTCCAATGTCTTTATTTCAGGCCTAAGAATTGTTTAACATTGAATTATCAATATCATGCACAGCACATTCTATATCAACGCATCTTTTTCTTCGTCGATGCGGCTTAGCACAACGTACATGTATATATATGAGCGATCTTTACGCTGAGCGGATACAACATGAAGTTAGTTTTTTTTACAGTCTTTTTATTTTTTAAAGATCAACTTGAAAGCACAGACAGAATACAAACTTAACAAAAAAGTTATTTTGTGTTCAAACGCAAACAACAGAACAAAAAGTTTTTCAGTAATTATCTTTGAACCAATATAGGCTCAACATGAGGTAATATGTCTGCATGTGTTACATTAATACAAGTAATACACAAATCGAGTATGATAATTTAACCGGAATTGAAGCCAATCCATATACAAAATGACAAATACATGCGATATTATTATCTACATGCACCCAGTATCATAATACGTGACACTGGTGTAATGCCTTTATTGTGTGTCTGTGCTGCTAATTGTCATCACTCTAATTTCCATCATCTTCGGTTAATCGTGGAGGTAAGCATTTACATTGCTTCTGTAGATGGATGATGGAAATTAGCAAGCTGGGGTACATCATGTTTCCAGAAGCCCTAGTTTTAACTTTTTGTGCTTTGAAGTTTTGAAACTATGTGATGGGACGGGCTAGTCGCTGTTATCGAGTTAGGGGGACTGTGAGGGCGCAACATCTATTAGTGAGGGTCAGGGGTTCTTGGGGCGGCCGGCCTTGAGGCCGTCAAGTCGAGGTCTCAGGCGAAGGCCCTGGTTGGGGGCCCAGCCCCTAGATAGCTCAGGAGTTTTAAGGAGTTTTGGGTAGGGTTGAAATTTGTCTCGAAGCTAGATCCATGTCTTCACTATATTTTCATGTCATGTTTCTTAATTAATGAAATGACGGCAAACTTTTGTGAAGGGTGTTTTTGAATCAGATGGACCATATACCTTTTCGTCAGAAACAACAATAAATCAAAGATATTGTCATCGGCTTTCACCTGATATGAAAAAAAAGAGGGGGCAGCTATTTTGGTTTAGATTTTTTATTAATTTTTCCAGTGAGAAATAAGATTATATATTAAACTTGGTTCATTTTGGGGGGGGGGGGCGCCGGGTGCCCCCCCCCCCCTTTAAATCCTCCACTGTGAAATGATGTTATAAACAGCTAGATGTTTGCCACAAGTTTCTCTTCACCCTATTGTGATTTAATATCCGGGTATTTCTTTCCAATGATATTGTACCTCAAACACTTATAAGACTAATTAAGCCGTTGAATTATGCTTATATGATAAACTTACTAACAGTGAGACATGCGTCTGAAACTCGTATCCTCAAACATTTCATTCACCTGTCTTTACACAGTACCAGGGCTTAGCTTCATAACAACATATATACATGTACACACACACACACACACTGACACAAATAATGCATAAATAAGATGTCCTCATCGTTTTATCGTTCACTGTAAAGCCTTCTGGTTCCCGTGGAGAAAAGCATCCTGAAAATTATGACAAAGGTATTTTGTTTTATGAATACTTTAATCATAATCGATTTTCGATAAATTATACCTTATATTCCAATGTTTTGAAAGGTAGACTGTGTACGTACTTGTAAAACACCGCCGCCACCAGAGCACCACAGGCTGGCCCCACCCAATATACATAGTGGTGCTGCCACACGTTGACGTTGCCATATTTGGAATACGCCACGGCAGGACCGAAACTTCTGGCCGGATTCATTGAAGCCCCGGTGGTCTGAGCTCTTTCGAATAGAGAAGAAAGAAATTAAACTTTATCATGTAACCATGCGCTCATTTCTATTGCTTTCAAATCAAGATGAAGTAATTAAGATAATGATTCTTGAACAACAGATTTACATATTTTTATAACAATTTTTGGGAGTATCCTATGTCGTTATCTTATATGGGACAAATTCCTTTCAGTATTGGGAATTACTTACCCTGCTATGATGTCGACAACTACTGCAAATCCGATAGCCACGGGGGTTAACTTGTTCTCTGTGTCATCCACCGCAGTCATCAAAACAGTGAAAACCAAGACGAAAGTAAATATGCACTCCGCCAATACTGCCCAACCCGGATCAACGCCTGGCCCGAGTGTGTGGGCCCCTCCAATTACGTGGGCATCCTTGTACACAGCTTCGGGTAGAACCGCCTACAACAGTGGAAGAAATCTCGAAATGTTTTGCAAAATATATGTGATTTTCTTGATATGCAAAAATTAGTATTTCACTGTCATTAATTAGAATCTTATTCATATTGTCATGTTTTGAAGTTAGAATGGGTAGTGGGAAATAAGTTCTTACAAGAACGAAGGCAGCGCCCACCATGCCCCCCAGCAATTGGGCAATAAAGTAAAAGATACTGAGGATCACGGGATTTCCTCCCGAGAGCGTTATTCCGAGGGTGACGGCTGGGTTAAAGTGCCCTCCACTGAAATAGAGAGACCAATAATAAATGATCACATTTATACATGAAAACAAAAGAAATAGTTAGGATGGGAAAATGTAGAAAGATGACATTCTCTTTAAGGCTTAGGAATGTGTCGGAATTTTCCACTTCTTTCTTTTTTTATTTTAATTTTGAAGTTTCTAAATTTTAAATCAGAAGAAAATTTCAGTGAACTAACGCGCTTCGTAAAGCTTGTATTGTTATTGTATCTCCATATATAAGGTAGACAGTTTATCCTACGCTTCTATTGTTTTTATAACCTTACGATACAAACAATTTAGTAAAAGACGGTTATCATCGAACGCAGAGGAAACTGATCATGAAAGGTTGTTTGTTCGTTTTACGTCCTGTCGAGAATTTGTCACTCATACAGATTCCAGGTTCTCCATCTAGGAGTTTCCACTGTCTTTGTCCCCTGCTTCATGAAGTTTCACCCCTATAACCTCACTCCCTGGATCTGATCTCAAATTCAGACCTTTGCTTAGCCCTTTTAGGCCGTAGCAGTGAGGCTTCTTTAATGTGAGCACTATAACGCCTGTCGCGACAAGGGTTACTCCGTTTTTAAGGTCATACCTGAAAGACTATAAATGCCGAGCGTTTGGCGAAGGAGCAATCACTATACCACATGTTTGACTCGGTCATTACAAGAGCAAGACTCACGAGCTTTCTGTTGCGACCGATA
>CAJDSM010020795.1:0-22657 GCA_903981925.1 Ostrea lurida
CAAACCAGGACATTAATCAGAATGCCACTATTCAATCAGTTTATTTCGTTCTTCTCCATTACTTCACGCGGTGAACAACCATGACTTAAATGCAGGGAGTGCACTTTCTC
This sequence comes from Ostrea lurida, assembly GCA_903981925.1. Lineage (NCBI taxonomy): Eukaryota > Metazoa > Mollusca > Bivalvia > Ostreida > Ostreidae > Ostrea > Ostrea lurida. The sequence continues at coordinate 111 of CAJDSM010020795.1, forward strand.
TATCTCCTTTATTCAATTCACCTTACACACATCTTGGTTAATACTTAATCAAATGTTTTTGGCCACGTTTCCTCCTATCTCCATTAATATCAAACCTAAAAACACCAGACCATTAATGGTGGCAGGGGGAATGCATATCTTTCTTCATATCTCAGCTTAATTTTCGACAAACCTAACACTCAGATCTTACGCAGCGGGCTAGCACTTTCATCGTATCTTCTCTCTTTGACACCTTAAACACCTAGATTTCTTTAAGTTCTCTAGCACCTTTTGCCAACTTCATCTAGTGCTGCCTCGTATCCTCAAATTCTCTAAATTACACCAGATATCCTTTTATATTATTCAGAACTGTGTAGGCACTTTCTACTATATTTACATCACATTATTTGGACACCTAACACGAGTACGTTTACCAGCCATGCACACTTCTCTATCTCGTGTAGGGGTGTATCACCTAACACAGAACTTCTCATATACTTACACTTAAAAATTCAACCCTTCTAACACCAGATCTTAATCAGATGCTCACTTTCTTCTGCATCTCCTCCTTAATTTTTTATCCGACACCCAGATCAGGCGTTCTTGCTGATTCGTCCGGGTGGTATTCATCCTAACACCGGACCTCTACCGAACCACAGATTGCACTTTCTCGTGAGTTCCTTCGTGGTGAGGTGCACCTAACACGCAGACTTAACCAGATCGCACAGGTCTCTATCTCTCGTGTGTAGGGGTTTTTGTCCACCGGCGGTTCAGTACACCAGACTTAATTCAGATGCACTTCTCTGTCCTCCTTTATTCACTAACACTAGAACTTTATATTCAGATGCACGTCCTCTATCTCCTTATTCTACCTAATAACATACCAGGTATTAATTCAGATTTGGCCACGTCTTCTCTTTATTCCCCTTCATTCACCTTAACATCCAGATCTTTCTCGTAGTTCCTTTTAGGGGTGTCGCACGCTGAAACATTCTCAGACTTTTAATTCATGTATCTATGACAGCTTGCGTCTTATTCCTCTCTTATTCACTAACACTCTAGACTTAACCAGCATGTAAGCACGTTCTCTCCATAATCTCACGGTGGTAGGTGGTCAACCTAACAACTTTACAGACTTAAATCATTTGATTGTGCGACGGTTCTGCGTAATCCTCCTATTCATTCTCATAAAACAACACCAACGACTTCCTATCATGCTATTCACCTTTTAAGGTGTTTACTTAAACGCAATGAACTTTTAATATCAGTTTGACACTTCACATAATCTTACTCTTATAGTCACCTAAAAACAATCCTATCCGGGGGAACTTTTAATCAAGATGCACATTTTCTACTCTCTTATTCTATCTAAACTTAGGACATTAAAACACAGACCTAGCCATTCATCATAATTCCATTATCACTAAACACCAGAACAATCAGATGCACTTCTCTATCTCCATTATTTAACACCCTTTATCACCAGTAACTTTTTCTATCTCCTTTATTTCACCTAACACAAACCAGACTTATTTCAGGGATGCACTTTCTCTCTTATATTCCTTTATCCCAACCATAACAATCCAGGATTTTTTCTCTAGATGCACTATTTTCTTCTATCTCTTTATTCATACCCTAACACTAGACATTAATCATGTGTAGGTGTTGCACGGTTCTCGTAGTCTCCATTATTAACTAACACCAGACTTATCAAGTGCCCCTTCTCTAGGTCTCCTTATACAACCTAGACAGAGTCGCATAAGAGGGGCGACGTAATCAGGGGAGGGGTCCGCACTGTCTCTATCTTCCTTTTTTAATTTCACCTGGCACCCCACACCCCGCGAAAACTTAATCTATGACCTTGCACTTTCTCTTCGAATCCGGGGTATCTCCTTATTTCACGCTGAGAGCGGTGAGACTTAAGGTCAGGAGCGTGGGCAGCGCTTTCTCTATCTCCTCTATTTCACCTTAACACCAGACTTATCAGATGCTCTTTCTCTATCTCCTTTATTCACCTTAACACCAAGATATTAGCCGTTGAAGTCATAGTATTGCACTTCCGCGTATCTCCTTTATTCAGCCTAGGCGAGCCAGACTTAGGATCAGTGGCACGGCTTCTCCTATCTCCTTATATCACTAACACCAGAGTAATCAGAATGGACAACTCTTCTCTTATTTCTCCTTAAATTCACCTAACACCAGACACAGTGCTCTCCCCAGACTGCACTTCTTACTAATCTCACTTATTCACCTAACCAACTAGAGCTTTAATCAGAATGCACTATACTTCCTTTATCTTCCTTTTATTCACCTAACACCAGGGACTTAATACTAGTGCAGCCTGGGCCTCCTATCTCTCACTTATTCACACACCAGACTATAATCAGATGCCACTTCGTTCTAATTCATCCTGTAGTTCACTAGACAACTTCAGACTTGAGAGTCAGGATCGCAGCTTCTGCTGATCTGGCCCTTAATTCCATATCTATACATCCAGCACCATATAATCAGATGACACTTCCTCTAATCTTTCATTATTAACACTCCAACACCAGGCCCTTAATCGATGCACTTCATCATATCTACCATTATTCACCTACACACCAGTACTTAGAGTCAGCTGCAGTGTCGTTCTATATTGTCTCCTTTATTTCACCTTTTAACACCGACTTTAATTTCAGATTGCTGATACTTCTGCTGATTGCTGAGCCTTATTACAACAGCCTAAACAAGCCAGGACTTTACATCAGATTGCACTTCTCTTATCTTCCTTATTTTCACCTGACTTTCACCATCGTACTTAATCGATGTTGCACTTTAACTCTATCTCTTTCCTTATTCACCTAACACCAGACTTAACCAGGATGACTTCTCTATTCTTCCTTATTCCACCTAACACAAGACTGCTTTTTACCCAAGATCAGCACTTCTCATAATCTCCTAATATCACCTTAAACACCAGACTTAATCAGTATGTCATCTTCTTCTATCTCTTACGTACCTTTCAACCTATCCACACCCACGACCTTTAGTCAGATCGCCCACCTTCTCTATTCTCTCCTATATCACCCCTAACACTAGACTTAAATCAGATGCCACTTTTCTTCGGTGATTCTCGCTTATTCAGTCCTTAAGCGAGCCAGACTTAACCAGCACCTGCTACTTCTCCTCTCTTCTTCTTATTCTATCCCCCCCACCTAACAACCAGGGACTTAACCAGAATGCCACTGCTCTAATTTCTTAATTTCAACTAACACCAGAACTTAACCAGATGACACTCTCTATCATCCTTATTTCACCTAACACCAGACTTAAGTCAGAATAGCCACATTCTACTATCTCCTTTATTTTTCTACCATAACAACCAACACGCCCCCCCCACCTAACAGACTGCACTTCCTCTATCATTCCTTATTTTCATCCTTAGGGACACGCAGGGAGCGTCTCCTCCTTAATCTCCTTTTCACCTTTAACCATCTCCCAGACTTAAATCAGGGTGCAGCGTTTCTATTTTCTCTTATTCACCTGATAGCAACCGAAGACTTTAATCGTAGGTGCCCGGTGTCTAAATATCTTCGCTTATTCACCTTAGTGCAACCAGATCTTAATCTGATGCAGCTTCTCTCATGGCTCCTTATGTGACTTGAGGGAACACCAGATCTTTTTCTCTATCCTCCTTCATTCATCTCTATACATTCTATTATACTTACTCAGATAGCACCTTCCTATGAGTGCGTCCTTTGCACCTAATCACGAGAGCTTAACGGCATTTCGCCTATTATTTTGCAGGAACCAATATTATATCCCTTATTCACCTAACAACCAGACATTTAATCAGATGCACTTCTCTATCTCCCTTTATTCACCTAATCACCATGATACTATAACCATACAGATGCACTTCTCTATTTCTCCTTATTCACCTAACACTTAGACTTAGGAGGGCCAGAGTATTGCTACTTCTCTTATCTTTCCTTTATTTCACCTAAACACCAGACTTAATCAGATGGCACTTATCTCTATCTCCATTCCCATTCACCTAACACCCAGACTTTACTCTAAATCCTCCTTATTCAACCTAAACACCAGAACTTTATTTTTCATGATTGCTTACTTCTCTATGCTCTCTTATTTTACCTGAAGACAGGCCAGGAGCTTCGTCGTATCTCGCTTACCTTTCCCACCTAACATCACCAGAGCTGGTAATTGCAGATGCCACTTCTCTAATCTCCCTTATTACACTAACACCGAGACTATAATATCATGAGTGCGGAGCGTTCTCGTATCTCCCCTCTTATTGTCCACCTAAACACTAGACTTAACCAGATGCACTTCATTATCTCCTTAGTGTTCTACTCTTAATTGCAGCCAGGACTTAGATCGAGAGATGCACTTCTCTATCTCCTTATTCACCTTATATCACCAGACTTTTCTTCGTGATCTCCTCTATTTTTCATCTTATATCACCAGATTTATTTATCATCCTGACAACTTACTATCTCCTTAATTCACCTACACACTAGACTTTTATCCAGATATGCACATTCTCTATTCTCCCTATATTTCAGCCTAACGCCAAGACTTAAATTCAGAATGCACTTCTCATCACTCTCCTTTATTTTCAGGCTGGGAGCGCACCCATGATTCCATCTTTAACCAAATGCAGCTTCTCTAATCTCCTTTATTCATTTTTTAACACCAGACTTAATCAGATGTGCCACTTTCTATCTCAACATTATATCTACCGGTAACGCGGCAGGACAACTATATCAGATGGCACATTCATCTATCTCCTTATTCACCTAACACCAGACTTAATCTAATGAACCAAAGGATACCAGAAACATTATAATTTTAGATAATCAGCAAGCAGGTATGAAATACACAATCCTCTTTATTGAGTTTCATTGTTTTTATTGCACATAACTGTCCCATGTCCACAATATGAGAGAGTTACTGTGGTCTCATATTTCATTGCTTATCTGGCTGTGATATCATCAATATAGTATGATTTCTGCTCACAGAAATGAAATGAAGCATAGAAAAAACTGATAGTTTTTGTGAAATCAGTGAGGAAACCTCAACAGATAAATTTATTTGGTGTTTACCTTCGTTTGGCTTGAGACTGAGGACTACTGGAGGTAGGCCAGACTCGGGGATCAGACACTGAGCCCTCATGGTCCCGCTTGAGCGCACTCGCCTCCCACCACCATCTACAACAAAACAGCAAATTCACTTCACTAAAAATCCTTACTTGTATAAACTTCAAAGTATCAATTTATGACTGCAGAGTATCTAAATTACCATTTACGTTTGTAGCGAACAGATTTTTCAAAGCATTTCTGAATATTGTCTTGTGTAACACAGTTATGTGGCTGATGTGTAAAAGTATTTGTCCTTGTGTAACACAGTTAATGTGGTGATCGTGTAATATTGTCTTGTGTTAACACATGTTAAACCGTGGCTGCTGTAGTAAATAGTTGTCTTGTGTAAGCACAGTTAACGTGGCTGATGTGTAATATTTGTCTGTGTAAACCAGTTAATGTTGGCTGATGTGTAATATTGTCTTGTGTTAACAGCAGTTAATAGTGGCTGAATGGGTAAATGGTTGTCTTGTTGTAAACACAGTTAATGTGGCTGATGTGTAAATATTGTCTTGTGTAACCACAGTTACGTGGCTGATGTGTAAATATTGGTCTTGTGTAACACAGTTAATGTGGCTGATGTGTAAATATTGTCTTGTGTAACACAGTTAATGTGGCTGTTTGTAAATTTGTCCTGTGTAGACACATTTAATGTGGCTGATGTGTAAATAATTGTCTTGTGTAACCACGTTAATGTGGCTGATGGGTAAATGTTGTTTGTGGTAACCAGTTAATGTGGGCTGAATGTGTAAATTACTGTCTTGTGTAATCACAGTTATGTGGCTGATGTGAAATATTGTCTTTGTGTAACAAGTTAATGTGAGCTGGATGTGTAATATCGTCTTGTGGTAACACAAAGTTAAGTGCTGATGTCGTAAATATATTGTCTTGTTGTAACACATGTTATGTGGCTGATGTGTAAATGTCCAGGAACAGTCGTGTTCATCAAATAAAATTCTTCTTCATTCATTTTTGTTCCTCTGTTGTGAACCTCATGTATGATGATCACATGACCAGTAGATCACCTGACAGCACCTGATCATGTGACCAGTATATTAACTGACAGCACCTGATCATGTGACCAGTATATTATCTGATAGTGCCTGATCATATGACCAGTATATCAACAATATATGTTATTACAGCTCCAAGCTGGTAATATGGGCTGATAAAAGTTGTCTGTGATTCCCGAGCCGAAGGCGAGGGAAATATGAAACACAGACAACTTTTATCAGCCCATATTACCTGCCTGGAGTTGTAATAACAATGTTGTCATACTTCAAATCAATATACATAATGTTATTAAGTTTTGCACACGGTCTCCTTACAAAAATGTTTAGGTTCATTACTGAGCAGTGACATGTAACGTCACGGATCTGCACTTTGTACATCACAATTGTACACAGACAAATGATCGAAGTATTATTATGACGTTGTTCGCAAAGCAAAATTCATACGGCATGAACTTTGACATTTGTTTTATTATTAAAGCATCTCTTCGTCGCCATTTGCACTGTTTACAAACTTTGTGTTCATCTGCCCTCGTAATACATTCTTTACAAACAGTGTGATTGCATCAGACTATATAAGAATTGTTCAAAGCGAGTCCAAGATGGCAATCGTTTTCCAACGTATTCGTCACAGTAAGATCACGTGACCTATATTACCTGTCTCAGGCAGGTAATATGCTCTCATAATAACGGCAAATGAAGCAATCATGCAAATTCCTAGAATCTAATTTGCAGTATGACAAAATTCAATATTGACAGGGCATATCTGGAGTCATAGAAAATAGAACCATACATGGAATGGGACTAGTGTGGCTCCTTAATGAGACCTTCAATATTCTTAAGAAAATTTTATTCTATTTTTCAAATTGATGAAAATTGTATATCCAGCTTTCTGATGTTTTTGTTGACAAGTGATAGCAAATCAAGACATAACAAATAATAAATGCAACACTTTCCATGAATTACTGTGGAATCATCATTGTTTGTGGGGGACCAATGTTCGTGGATTTCGTGGGTCACCCTTACCCACGAATTTACGTCCCCTATAACATGTTTTATTTTCCTTTTCATCTTTATAAATATTATGTCGTTCGCATTATTTATCAATTACCAACGAAATTACGTCCCCATGAACCAGCAAAAATTTGGTTACCCATGAACATTGGCTCCCACGAATTAAAATGATTCCACATGCAGTATTGAACTTTAATTGACAAGTGCTACAATTGTACTAATTTCTTTACACAAATGCAGAGAACATGGATTGGAAATGTATCTCTCAAAAGAGTTTGCACAATTCAAATTTTACATACATCTCGATCACAACACTTTTATTAACCATGTTTATTATTCATTACTAAAACAAATGTTGCAATAAAAGCTAACATTTATACGAGTATCAGTACAAAGTTGAGAGGAGATTAGGAGTATACCTGCACTTGATTTTTCTACACGTTTCTGACTTCTGGCGGATCGACGCAGCGGTAGACGTGATGATGCCTGGTTTGAACCATCCAGCTCCGTTAGATCTCCGCCCGGCCGGATTCCGTCAGAAAACATGACCTGTTTAGGTTCTTGTCGTCTTTGTGTTCCTACAATAACACAAGTTTCCTTCATGCTGTACACAGTAAACACATCAAGGTCCTTGGGTCTAGGACAACATTTCTGTGAAATATTATTTCAATCCATGCACTCAGTAAAAAGTTATGGCCCAGACACTAAGGTTTAGACCATTATGTACATAGTGACCTTGTCTCAAGGTCACGACACTTGTGTCCAGGGCAACAATTCTGTGAAATATTGTTTAAATCTACAGAGGGTGTCAGAAGTTATGGCCCAGACAAACTATTTCGGAAAGACATCGGACAACACAACATATTACGCCATCTAAAGACGAGCGTATAAAAATCATTGAGTTTATGGTTGTCATACATTGTGTGATAGGTGTAACATAGTTGCATGCAGTTTTAAACGAAAAAGTCTTTGATTTTAGAAATTGTGAGTAGTTTAGTGAAATCTTGAGTAGTGTAGTGAAATTGTAAGTAGTCTGAAAAACTTGCAGTTTCCTTTTTTTTTTTTAATACTTGCTATCAACTGACAGTTGTCAATTTTGTTAGTTCCTAGCCCTGTTGTCACCCCATTACGAATGGTCATCTCAACAACACCATGGAAGGGGCTGGTCAATAAGGAATACACATGTCAAATATGAAAGCCCTTTCACCACTTTAAAAGTTATGGCCTGATCAATGATAGTTTTTTAAAAGTAGGCCAAAGTCCAAGATCAAAGCCAAGGAGGTCAAACAAAAATTTGCTACCAGTGTAAAGGGCTTGTCACGAAGAATACACATGTGAAATAGGAAGGCCTATCACTTACTATTCAATATGACTGATTGTTAATGTTTTTCAGACAGACACATAGACAGACATACGGACAAATCAGACAGACAGACACAGATGGACGGATATTAAGTCAGAAACTATGCACACGAGTCAAAGATTCTGGGGGCTTAAAAAAGTAAAATAAAAATTAGATAAATAAATTTCAAAAAAATATTTTTAAAATTTCACCCCCCCCTACCCCCAATAACCCAAGTAATTTTTGCAAAAATTGCACTGGAAACTATAAGACAAACTTTTTTTAATGTTTGCAACAGACATCCAAATACAGGGGGAGACAATCATAGCCAGAGAGAAGCAATCAAGTGTACCCTACGCGAGTACAGCATCAGATGCTGAAGCATGAAATGTAGGTCAAGTATAGGTAGCACCAGAAGCACGAAATGTAGGTCAAGTACAGCATCAGAAGCATGAAATTTAGGTCAAGTATAGGTAGCACCAGAAGCACGAAATGTAGGTCAAGTACAGCATCAGAAGCATGAAATTTAGGTCAAGTATAGGTAGCACCAGAAGCACGAAATGTAGGTCAAGTATAGCACCAGAAGCATGGAATGTAGGTCAAGTACTGCATCAAAAGCATGACAAAATCTAGGTCACACATAGCGCTGAAAAGCATGCACATCACAAAATGTAAGTCTAATACAGTGCTGAAAGCAAGCAAATTGCAAAATATAGATACACAATCAGAAGCATGTACAGTTTAACTTTGATATCTTGAACACTGATATCTTGAATGTCATGGCTATATATCGAACTGATTTGGAGATCCCAGCCACCTATTTTCTGAGTATATTGTTACTTTTGATATCTCTAATTCACAGATATCTCGAACCTTTTCTTGGTCCCATCGAGTATGAGATAACGAGGTTCGACTGTATTATACAAAGCATCCATTGATGATATATATGAACATAACTAGTGCGAGTTGTATTTTACATTGTTTTACAGATGGGCTGCAGTACTATTAAATTACAGCTTCCGTACATCCCTTGGACTTTGAACTCTGTGTATTGGAGTACAACCCGAAGCATATCTCTATAACTTCCTGTATTTGTATGTATATGTATGTGTTGTTCTAAAAAATAAAATCACATCAACAAAACAAAGGGGTCAAACGCAATTCGCCAAATGTTACATATCACAGAACATGCACTGATTCCATGAAACCTTATCAATCTATGTAAATCCCTATCCATTCAGTCTTTATATAGATACGTTGAAATGAAATGCCTGTGTTGGGAGACTTATTCTGTAAACATTGACACTGTTAATGAATTCACTGACTTTATTTTAATTGTATAACCAATGTATTTAATCCCCCATGTGACCACCACACAAGGTGGCCATTCTCCCAAGTGTCCATCTCAGTGACCACCACACAAGGTGGCAATTCTCCCAAGTGTCCCTCTCAGTGACCACCACACAAGGTGGCGATTCTCCCAAGTGTCCATCTCAGTGACCACCACTCAGGGTGGCCATTCTCCCAAGTGTCCATCCCACTGACCACCACACCCAAGTGTCCAAGTGACTTACCGTATATACTCGCCTAAAAGTCAGTTCGCCTATAAGTCGGTTGTGTTTTTTGAGATCATTTTAAAGGATTTTGTCATTGACCCGCCTACAAGTCGGTACAACTTTTTGCCAGAATCGATTGACAATTTCAAATCAAAGTTACACTAATTTTGCCCCTTTTTCAAAAAATATTTTGAGAAATGATGCCGGTATTTAAATTTTCTTTCTCCAAAAATCAATATCAATGACATGTCAATTTTCTTATTATTTACCTGTGTTCCATAATAATTTTTATATTTCTATGTCCAGACTAATTTTTATGGGTGATGATCGTCGTAGTTGTTTTCAAAATTGGTATCATTGATATTTTCGCCGACTAGAAAAATACTGATCTCTCTTGGACTCGCCTATAAGTCGGACATAGACTTTTGGACCAAAATTTTACTCCCAAAAATCCAACTTATAGGCGAGTATATACGGTAGTCAGAAATCATCATGAACATTAATAATGAATCCTGAATTCAGTCAGGAGGGTTGATTTAATAATCAAGTGCTAAAAATGGCACACAAAGACAACATAAATAACTAGAACTGTCCTATCGGGACTAATACCCCCGCGGGGCACACTACATAATGAACACAACAGATTTCTCAGATTAACAGAAGTTGTCTCATGCAATGGGTAATATAATATATAATTCTTTAGGAGGAGTTGTGGACGATGCACTAATGCATACATTGGTTGAAAAATGCCCAAGTCCAACGTTCATATCTTGTACAAAAATTGTCAAAACAAAATTCCTGACAATATGCACATGTCATTATTGATCTAACACTCCACAAAAGTTTCATAAAAATCCTGCAAGTTGTTTTAGGAGGAGTTGGCGGACAACGCACTGATGCATAGGCATATTGGTGAAAAATGGCCTAAGTCCAAAACGTTCATATCTTGTACAAAAATTGTCCAAAAATAAAATTCCTGACAATATGCACATCTCCATTATATATTCTAACACTCCACAAAGTTTCATTAAAAATCCTGCAAGTCGTTTAGGAGGAGTTGCGGACAACGCACTGATGCATAGGTATTTTGGTGAAAAATGCCTAAGTCCAAAACGTTCATATCTGTAGCAAAATTGTCCAAAATAAAAATTCCTGACAATATGCACATCTCCATTATGTATTCTAACACTCCCAAAGTTTCATTGAAATCCTGCAAGTCGTTTAGGAGGAGTTGCGGACAACGCACTGATGCAATAGGTATTTTGGTGAAAAATGTCTAAGTCCAAAACCTACATATCTTGTACAAAAATTGTCCAAAAATAAAATTCCTGACAATTGCACATCTGCCATTATGTATATCTAACGACTCGCACAAGAGTTCATTGAAATCCTGCAGAGTTTTAGGAGGAGTTGCGGACAACGCAATGAATGCGATAGGTATTTTGGTGAAAAAATGACTAAGTCCAAAACGCTCATATCTTGTACAAAAATTGTCCAAAATAAAATTCCTGACAATATGCACATCTCCATTATGTATTCTAACACTCCACAAAGTTTCATTGAAATCCTGCAAGTCGTTTAGGAGGAGTTGCGGACAACGCACTGATGCATGTAGTTATTGGTGAAAAATGACTAAGTCCAAAACGCTCATATCTTGTACAAAATTGTCCAAAAATAAATTCCTGACAATATGCACATCTCCATTATGTATTCTAACACTCCACAAAGTTTCATTGAAATCCTGCAAGTCGTTTAGGAGGAGTTGCGGACACAGCACTGATGCATAGGTATTTTATTGGTGAAAAATGACTAAGTCCAAACGCTCATATCTTGTACAAGAAATTGTCCAAAATAAATTCCTGACAATATGCACATCTCCATTATGTATTCTAACACTCCACAAAGTTTCATTGAAATCCTGCAAGTCGTTTAGGAGGAGTTGCGGACAACGCACTGATGCATAGTATTTTGGGTGAAAAATGACTAAGTCTAAAACGCTCATATCTTGTACAAAAATTGTCCAAAATAAAATTCCTGAAAATATGCAAATCTCCATTTATGTATTCTAACACTCCACAAAGTTTCATTGAATCCTGCAAGTCGTTTAGGAGGAGTTGCGGACAACAACATATTTCGGACAGACAGACGGACAGACGGACAGAAAGACAGACAGACAGGACAGACAGACAGGGTGAAACCTATATACCCCCCAAACTTCGTTTGCGGGGGGTATAATTAAACCAGCAGAAAGCCACTACATGCTTCTAACACATAGACCATATACAAGCTAATCTTTAATTAGCTTCAGTCCTGAGTCCACTAATTAGTGGCTGGTCTGTGTTTGTGTGTGTGACAATAACTTTGTATCCTACATGGTGTTTGTTGTTTGTTGCTTGTTATGTATTTCCTATCTAATACTGACAAAAGGCTAGCTCCAATGTCATTTCCCCCACAACAATACAGCCCTTGTCAATTCATCAACACTCGGTATATACACACGGATCAATTCAATCTTACAGGCGAGTCCTAGCTTGGGAAGCGTGTCTATTGGCTGGCCGGCCTTCAGTGAGGATGAGAAAAGATATCCAAGTACACAATTTACTAGATTTATGGCAGTACAGAAGTAAAACATGTTGTACTTATCAGCAAGAAGGCACAATACTGCTGGCCACTGTACGTGTCTTAGGTAATTGAAACATTCAACAAAATGGAAAATTATTCCACTTTGAAAATCTCTACATACATAGCTTCATGATATCTCAATTCAAATGAAAGATGAATGAGGAATAAATTTACTAAATCCTTCAAATATATATTTTTCTTCAATACTGTCAGTAAAATGAATTAAATTGTACTCAGTATATATCTCAAGGCCGTTTGACAGGTGTGATAAAGGGACATTTAATTATAGACAATTTAACGGTCAATGTCAAATTCAATGGATCTTTTATCATCTGCTTGTTACTGCCCAGAAAACTGTCACCGGAATGGCGCCTGTTTCAGATTATGAGATGGTCATTGAAAACTCACATTACTTTTGATGGTGAGCATTTTCGATCCTGTGTCTATACCCAAGTATGATAGCGATTTATTGGTACTGTGACTTTATAAATATGATTATGAAAGTGATTTACAACACTGACTTAGATCTTATGTCTAATGTTCAAGTATAATTATGTTTTATAGTGTTTCTACACCCATGTACTTATCATAATCTAAAATTAGAACCACAAGCTGAAAGTTGTCATTTCAATGTTAATCTTATACGGTACCAATTTTGATGCATCAGATGCGCATTTCGACAAATCATGTCTTTTCAGTGATGATCATACCGAAATGTTGGAAATTCAAAACAAGTAATTAACAAGATGTGTTTGTGAAACACTAATGCCCCCATATTCCACATGCCAGTGGAAGGGGCTTGTCATAAGGATTATGCATGTGAAATATGAAAGGTCTATCCTTTACCATTCAAAAGTTATGGCTAATGCTAATTTTTTTTAAAATGTAGGTTAAAGTTCAATGTCAAGATCAAACATTTTGATACCAGATAAAAGGGCTTGTCATAAGGAATATACATGTGAAATATGAAAGCCCTATCTCTTGCCATTCAAAAGTTATAGTCAATGTTAAAGTTTTTGAAAAGTAAGTGAAAGTTCAAGATCAGGAGGTCAAAAATTTTGGTACCACCAGAAAGGTTTGTCATAAGAAACGTATTTAAGTGAAATATTAAAGCCCTAGTCCTTACCATTCAAAAGTTATGGCCAATGTTAAAGTTTTTGAAAAGTAGGTCAAACTTCAAGGTCAAGGTCAGCAGGTAAAAACTTCTGGTACCCATGGAAAAGTCTTGTCATAATAAACATACATGTGAATTCAAAGCCCTAGTACTTACCATTCAAAAATTATAGCTAGGGTTAAAGGTTTTTGAAAAGTAGTCAAACTTCAGGTCAAGGTCAGGAGGTCAAAAATGTTGGTAGCCATGGAGAAGGGTCTCGTGCATGGAGGAACATACATGTGAAAAAGTTATAGCCAAGGTAAATTTCAGCACAGATTACAAAGGGACAGACAGGAAAAACAATAATGCCCCGCTTCGATCACGGGGGCATAAAAATTTGAGGAGCTGAAAAATCACACAATGAAAGTTGTCATTTCAATGTCTCTCTATAAAATCACACGATGATTGACGTCATCGCATGTTGTGAGCGTACTCACCGTCACGCTTGAGTACACCAGCGGGGGTGGAGGCTGCCGAGCGTTCACCTGAGGTCGATACCATGCCTCGCTCTGCTTCGTTCAACAAATCCGCTGTAGAAAAAAAACCAAGGCAAAGCATTCAAAGCTGGCCAACATAAGAACCCCGGCCATAGAATATAGCATCAACACATGCAGAACGAACAGAGCATACTTCAGAGACGGTGACAAGAAAGCGAGGGAAATCCCGAGGACATGTCTCACTGGGTCAAAGTCCGAACTTAAAGAGGTTCACACCTGACGTCTGGACTAAAGTCAATTTTTTGGGAAGTGTATTTTTTAATTTCTACATTGAAGGAAAATTGGGAAATTAAAAAGAAAAACTGGGGTTGTCATGCTTGTTATTGAGCTACAGCGTTTTAAACATGACCTTTTTGCACTTAAAATTACTTGTGATTTATTTATTCAAACTTGATTTGTCTGTGGCTGTCAACGAAAAATAAACAACACAAATCAATCATTACACAGAATAGATAAATAATCACGTCTTCTTACAAGACAGATATAAAATAAAGGTTTAATACATGTAACAGAAATAAATAATGAACTTTTTGCGCTTGATTTATGGAAGAAGTCATGATATCGAATTTCAAAGTTTAAAAGGACACATATTAGGACTAATGTCAGACTGAGTTTTAAAATTTTCACGAAATTTTCAAAATCTTGTCTTGAAATTTAAAATGTAATTAAAAAAAGTGGAGGCTGTAGGTCAAATTTTTCAATTAATGGCCAAAATATTGAATTTTTACATAGAAATTTGAGTAAATCAACTTGGACCTTTATTTAAAGAATCAATGTTCTGTTTGGAAAATTAATAAATTACAATATTTGAACTATAGTTCCAAGTTTCAGCTACTTATATCATGAATTTTAATTCTGAAATATACCTATAGGAGTATAAAAATAGAAGGAATATTGAATGAAATAGAAACTGTAAAATCATGCAGATTTAGAACTTTTCAATTAACCAATCCCTACCCCACAAAATATAGTCCCTCCCAAACCCTTTCAAAATTTGAATTGACACAAATTTTTCAACTATATAGGGTTCAGTAATAGATGAGTAATATTTTTGCACCAATGGAATCAGGATTGAACCAGTAAATACTTAGTTACGGCATCCTGCACAGTTGTGTTCAAAATCTCTGGAGCTAACTGCCTTAATGACAGACACTACTAAAATCAGCTGAAAATGGTTAAGTTCCCAGGGAGACATTTAGGATTAACTCAACATTAGGCTGATTAGGAAGGGAAATAATCAAATAACTTACAGAAATTCAAACCTTCAGACTAGTGTGTCTGTACTGTACAAATCTAGGACGCATTTGTGAAAGAATTTGCTACCCATAGTCTTATCTCAATGTTTCTCAGTAGTTGGATCAAATCAGATTATTAGACTGACCTGTTTATTTCTAAGATTGATTAGTATCTTGGATTGTAAGATTGACCAGACTATCTTGGATTGTAAGATTGACCAGTATATTAGATTGTAAGATTGATCAGTGTATTGGATTGTAATCATTGACCAGTAATCTTGGATTGTGAAGATTGAACCAGTATCTGATTGTAAGATTGATCAGTGTATTGATTGTAAGATTGATCGGTGTAATTGGATTGTAAGACTGAACAGTTTTAGCATTGTAGATTGAGTCAGTGTATTGGATGTAAGATTGTCTGCTGGTGTATGGATTGTAAGGATTGACCAGTTAATACTGGATTGTAAGATTGATCAGTGTATTGGGAATTGTTAAGATGTTGACTTGGTGTTATTGGATTGTTAAGACGACTGGTGGTATTGGATTGTAAGATTGATCAGGTGTAATTGGATTGTAAGAGTGAATCAGTGTAAGGATTTGTAAGATGACCTGGTGTATTGATTCATAAGATTGACTGGTGTATTGGATTGTAAGATTTGATCAATGGAGTTGGACTTGTAAGATTGAGGCAGTGATGGATGCTAAAACTGAGCAGCTGTAATATTGGATTGTAAGATTGAGCAGTGTAATTGATTGTAGATGATCAGGTATTGGATTGGTAAGATTGACTGTGTATTGGGATTGTAAAATTGACTGGTGTATTGATTGTAAAGATTCGATCACGTGTAGTTGGATTGCTATACGCATATGCGACTGGTGTACTTTGGATTGTAAAGATGTGACCAGTAAATTGGATTTGTAAGATTGATCAAATTATATTGGATTGTATGAATGACGTAGTGTATTGGATTGTTAAGATTGATCGAATACATGGATGTAAGATTGACTGGTGTAATGGATTTTAATATTTACCTGTTGTTTAGAAAAAGTTTAAGCACCACACCATAAACACCACAAACCCGCCCACTACACCCACCACACACACACCACATATATAATGATAGATTTACCTGTTTAGATACAGATCACACATCAGCTATAGACAGTTTACCTCAATTAGCCACGGATAGGGAATATATACCTGTACTACTCTATACGATTGACCTTCTATCAGCTGATCGACAGGGAATGATATACCTGTATTCTATAGATTTGACTCTTCTATGCAGCTGATGACAGAGGAATATATACTCTGTATATCATATAGATTGACCTCTATCAGACTGATAAGCAGGGAATATATGACTGTATCATCTGATAAGATCTTACTCTATCAGTATGACAGAGAATATATAACTGTATAATCCTTAAAGAATACGAATTTAACTCTTCTATCTGTGATGACAGGCGAATTATATCGCTGCTCTCAAGTCTATAGATATTCCTTCTATCAGCTGAGACAGGGAAATATACATTCTGTTAAATTCTATAGGATTTCCTTCTACATCAGCTGCACTGGACAGGGAATATATAGGCTGTATATCTAGTAGACTTTACCTTCTATCAGATAGCAAGACAGGGAATATATACTGTAATATCATAGATTTACCTTCTATCTGCTGATGGACAGAATATATACTGTATAGTCCTATACGAATTTAACTTCTAATCGCATGATGACAGGGAACATATACCTGTATATCCTATAGATTCCTTACTATCTGCTGATGACAAATGGGAAAATTATTTATTACCTGTATACTCTAGAATAGATTTACGCTCATATTCAGTTTGGAGACAGGGCAATATAGTACTGTATATGCTAATAGAATATACCTCTACTCAGACTGATGAACAGGGAATATATCCTGTATAATCTATAAGAGATTTACCTTCTATCAGCTGATGACAGGGATATTATATATCCCTGTATTATCTATAGATTTACCTTCTATACTGCTGATGGACAGGGAACTATACCTGTATATCTATAGATTTACAACTTCTTCAGCTCGATGACAGGGAACAATACCTGTATAATCTATAGATTTCCTTCCTACTCAAGCCTGTGACTAGGAACATATCTGGTATATTCTACTAAGATTTACCTTCATATCAGCTGAATGACAGAGGAACATATATCCTGTCGTAGTCTATAGAATTTACCTCTCTTCAGTGATGAAGGGAACAAGATAACCTGTATAATCTATAGATTTAACCTTCTATCAGCTGATCGACAGAGGAATATCATGCACCTCGTTATTTATAAGATATCTACCTTCTATCAAGCTATGACAGAGGAAACTTATACCGTATCGTCTGTATAATCTATAGATTCACCTTCTACTCAGCTGATGACAGGGAATATAAAGTTTACATGTGTATCTATGATTTACCTTTTATGCAAGCTGAAGACAGGGAATAATATACCTGTATGATCTTAATACATTTACTTCTATCAGCTGATGAACAGGGAATATATGACACCTGTATCTATAGATTTACTTCTAATCACGCGTGATGACAGGGAAATATACCTGTATAACTCTATAGATTAAGCCCTTCACTCAGCATTGATAGACAGGGAATATAATACTGAGATATCTATAAGATTTACCTTCTAATCTGCTGATGAAACAGGGACATATCATACCTGTATAATCTATAAGATTCTTACCATTCTATCAGCTGTGACAGGGAATATTTACCTGTATACTCATGAGACATTTACCTTCTATCTGCTGCATGAAACAAGGGAATTATACCTGTATATCTATGATCTATACCTTTATCAGCTGATGACCAGGAATATATAACCTGTATATTTATAGATTATACCTTCTATGCAGCTGATGCAGGCAAACACACAAGCGAGGCTTCCTTGTTGTCCAATGTACACAAGTCGACTCTTCAGATTGCAGCATGTAGAAACAACGCCTACCACGGGATTATACAAGAATTACACAGGTGTTATGATAATTGGAAATTAAGTGAATTATGATGTAACATTGCTGCTTAAAATTACCACACATATATATTATAATACTATGGATTTTGGTAAAGTATCTCGCACGTCGGTTTTATTTCGATATATTTGCGTTACATTAAAATTGCAAAAATAAAACCATTGCAAGTGCTGTTTCTGTATTCTGGCTTTTACGTATGATTCTATTAAATTCTGTCTCTATACTCGCGAATTTAAACATCGAAAATTACCAAAAAATATAACATCGCGAAATTTTTTAGCCCCACGAAAATTTACAGTTATTAACTTCTTGTTCCAACAAATAAAAATCCCATAGAGTCCTGACTAATCCTGCAATTAGTTTTAGAATTATCGCAGGTTATAGTGAAATACTTGGCTGGAACAAATCCAGACACTCAATTTCAGCTTCAGTCCTGTAGGTTTACAGCCCAATACAAGGTTTCTAAATAGACGTATCTAACGTGAATCGTCATGATTTTCAGATTGCGGTAACATCAGGAAACCATAAGGTACCTTTCCACGCACGACAATGCTGCCTCCTCTATAGTGAAAAGGTGAACGTTCAGATCACCAGCGCATAGCAGTTTGGCGCCTGCCATTGTCAGGATATGCCACCTCGGGCACTCCCGAATTACCTGGGGATTACTATCCTTGTCACTGGATGTTCTTCATTTGGTGCACAGGTCTCCAGTTGGGCATTCAGTCTGTCGATTGTGATAATAAATGTGATCATTGTTAGAGCTATTTGAATCCTTGTTTTGACGTCACTACAGATATTGACAAAGGAGAATATTTGGCGGCAAACATACTTTTCAGCAATTTAGGTCTACAGTAAAGATAATGAAAACTGAAGTCAAATAATAAAGCTAACATAAATCATATTCATTTTAACTGATACTGTAATAAGGAAAATTTTAGTGCGCGGATTTAATTATTGTGCATAAATTGGCGAGGGTTTTGAGATCGCTAAATTTCGATATTGCTAACTAATCATTCAACAACTCAATCGACTAGAGCTCTTTCAAAATAATGATACACGTAATCGCTAACTATTCTCGCTAAAATAAAATACCACTTTTTATGCGGAAAAAATGTTTATAAATTGCATCTCATGAAATATTAGTTTAACTTTTAATTGCTGCTAACACCAAGAAGCTTACTAGAAGTATACAGTGTAGTACTGTAAGCTCTATTATTTGCTCATTATAATTTCAGAAAGTGCTTCTTACCCTGAGAATTTTCCTGTGGGGCCCCGCCTCAGGGTGTCCTTCACCTCTGGACTAGTCTCTGGTTGTTAGGGTACGGGAATGTAAACGGCGCCGATTAACCTCTCGTGGCCCGGCTGCGCCCGCCGGGGGATGTTCAGACTGTTAGGTCGCCTCTGCTGGCTGGGTACCACCTCCCCTGGCCCCCAGGAGTGGGAGGCCCCCGACTGAGCATAATCATCGTCGGGGCCTTCATCACAGCCTCCCCATACCACCTCCTGCTGACAGAGCAATGGCTGCCCGCTAAATCGGGGTCCATTTCCTCCGCAGAGTCATACATTCATTTGAACACATTAATCTCTGTATCACTGACCTTGCTTTAAACAGGTATGGTTCCGTGTCTTTGTTTTTCACTGTGTGGGGCTGCCATCTTGAGTGGGGTCGCTTTGGTCGAGACGTTAATGCCTTCGTGATCACTAGAGCGGGGACAGGTGACTGCTGTGAGAGGCTCTTTAGGGCGTGCACCCATCCGGGGAGGGCTCCAGACGATCCGCGATTCTCTGGGGAGATGGCCTTCCTGCCGTTCAGTTCCATCACCCTGAGAAAAGTCTGTTCACTGTCCCGCCCATGCACGTGTTCATAAGTCTACCCCTCTACTAATTTCCACATCACCACTGAGAGGGCTGTGTCACCGAATTTAGTGTCATTAAGTACACTTTCACTCGACATTTCTACCATTTTGTTCCCCCTGGGTGCTATCACATGAAAATCTGGGGAGAGTGGATCAAGGCTTCGTCAGGGGGCAGTAATAGTTCCTGTCCGTCTGCTTGTACGTTCACCACTCCAACATCCCAGGTAGCTGTCAATGTCCGATATGATCGACTTCGATCACTGAATCCCACGAAGCAGGGCGGATTCCACGTCTTACCGGCGCCAACGGTTACACCGGCTCCACGCTGGAAGGGCTTCCTTAACGTACGACTAAAATCACATGGAGGAGGAACACATTTCCTGCTAACATCTCACTTCTGCCTTTGGGAATGATCTCAGTGGTGAAAATTCTGCTGAAGTTATTTGGAAAAATCACTGCTTGGTACAGGGTCATGACTCCCTCCTACCACCCCTTAGTGGCGGGTTGGACTTGTGTGCCATCACAGACCTCTCTGCAGTCCATTTGGAGATTCTGACTGTCGGATGAGATATCATATCCTGTGACACGATAGCGAAGAATTGAAGACTCTCAGATTCCGCCCGTGCTATCACATGACTTACACTCGTCTCCTCCTGTTGAACACCTGGACCTCCACGTCTGGAATGCTCCCCCTCATCCCTATTAATCTGTCGTGTCACTGATCACTTTTGTGTTTGTGTGTCTTCTCACTCCTGCTGAATCGGACCACATTTGTGGACTTTTCCTCTCTGCTGTTCATGTTGACCTCTGAAAGGAGCCAAGGCAGTCAGGATTGCTGGTCAACAGCTTACGCCATGCGTTGCCGTGGTGTAAGATAGCGTACAATCTGTGTTGTGCTTTGTTCACTCAGGAGAGTAGTGTCGGCCAGTGTTTGCGAATCTCACGATCTCACTGAGCCGTGTTTTCCTGCCCCGGTGGTTCTGTTTTATCTGTGAATTAGTCTGTACAGGAACCTGCCACATCTCTGGTCGCTTGTTGCTGCATTAGGTTGCGTAAGAATCTGTTGTTGCAATTAGGTTGCCAGTAAAGAATGTGGCATTGGTTCAGCACACGTCGTAGGAGAGAGAGTCATATTGCTGTCTATACTGTTCACACCCGATCTAATGGAGTTGTCGATAAGAGGATAGGGAGGGTGGAATCGTTTGCTGGCTACGCCCTGTCTGTGGGTGGTGCGGGTCCCGTGTCTTTCGCATGAAGTCTGCATATGCTAAGGAAGAGTTTAGGTGGTCTGTTTTCCCACCTCTTGAAATGTAGGTCAGCGTTTGACTTGTTAACCCCGTTTGAGATAGATGAGCAGCCAAGTCCCGGAGGAAAAGGCTGGTTCTCATAAACTCGGTGTAAGAACTCAATCCCCGCCTGTATGGGTATTATATAGTACTGGGGATCCGTTGGTGACGCTATCCAGTTTGTGGTCGCGTTCATGAACAGGCGTGCTGGCTTTGTCACGAACTTTTCTCCTCCATCAGAGCCGTTTTCAGTTGATGCTCGATTTATATATCTGTGGAGGGAGCGAAGTCAGCCTCCTGACAGATCGAACTGGTCGTGGGGCTGTAGGGAATGTCATACACTGGTCATGTGGTTTGCTGTGATTTAAGCCTCCCGCCTCCGAGGAATTCGGAGCCGGCGGTGATGTTGCGATAGTCCTCCCATGGTCGAGGTCTCCTTCAGCGCACAACTGGAGAAATCCGACGGCTTGGCTTCCTGTCTGGACAGACTTTCCCCAGTCTCTGTCAATAAAATTTAACAAAAAAAATTTTTTTTTGGAGTATCCGAGGATCAATATATCAGGGTAAAATACTTAAGTGAATTATGGTTGGTACTTATTGAAATACTTTGACTACATGTAGCCATGGTCATTCCAAGATGTCGTGTTCAAGATATTGAAAGTTCAACTTGTAATCGATAGGATAATGTCGTCCGTGCTGAATCTGTAGCTCCTACATTGGCAGTCTGGATTTTATTATCATATTTTTTAGTCTTACTTTCAAAATTGCAATTAAAGCACTATTCCGCATGTTTTAAACTAACATGATACTTTTACATATTATTTTCC
>CAJDSM010020795.1:23032-37156 GCA_903981925.1 Ostrea lurida
TTATATTGGATTGTAAGATTGACTAGTGTATTGGATTGTAAGATTGATCAGAATAATGGATTGTAAGATTGACTGGTGTATTAGATTTTAATATTTACCTGTTGTTTAGAAAAAGTTTACACCCACACCATACACACACACAACCCGCCCACACACACACCACACACACACACCTATATAATGATAGATTTACCTGTTGTATACAGGATACACATCAGTATAATCAGATTTACCCTCAATTAGCCACGGATAGGGAATATATACCTGTATATCTATAGATTGACCTTCTATCAGCTGATGACAGGGAATATATACCTGTATATCTATATAGATTGACCTTCTATCAGCTGATGACAGGGAATATATACCTGTATATCTATAGATTGACCTTCTATCAGCTGATAACAGGGAATATATACCTGTATATCTATAGATTTACCTTCTATCAGCTGATGACAGGGAATATACTGTAATATCTATAGATTTACCTTCTATCTGCTGATGACAGGGAATATATACCTGTATATCTATAGATTACCTTTCTATCTGCTGACTGAAAGGGAATATATACCTGTATATCTATAGATTTACCTTCTATCTGCTATGACAGGGAACAGATACCTGTATATCTATAGATTTTACCTTCTATTCAGCTGAATGACAGGGAACATATACCTGTAATATCTCTAGATTTTACTTCTATCAGCTGATGACAGGGACATATACCTGTATATCTATAGATTTACCTTCTATCAGGCTGATGACAGGGAACATATACCTGTATAATCTATAGATTTACCTTCTATCAGCTGATGACAGGGAACATTATACCTGTATATCTATATATTTACCTTCTATCAGCTTGATGACAAGGGAAATATACTACTGTATATCTATTAGATTTACCCTTCCTATCAAGCTGATGACAGGAATATATTATATCTCTGTATATATCTAAGATTTACCTTCTATCAGCTGATGACAGGAATATATACCTGTAATCTATGATTTACCTTTTATCAGCTGAAGACAGGAATATATTACCTGTATATCTATAGATTTACCTTCTATCAGCTGATGACAGGGAAATATACTGTATATCTATAGATTTACCTTCTATCAAGCTGATGACAGGGAATATATAACTGTTATATCTATAGATTTACCTTCTATTCAGCTGAAGACAGGGAATATAATATACTGTATATCTATAGATTTACCTTCTATCTGCTGATGACAGGGAATATATACCTGTTATCCTATAGATTTTACCTTCTATCAGCTGATGACAGGGAATATATACTGTTATATCTATAGATTTACTTCTATCTGCTGATGACAGGGAATATATACCTGTATATCTATAGATTTACTCTATCAGCTGATGACAGGGAATATATACCTGTATATCTAGATTTACCTTTATTCAGCTGATGACAGGGCACACACACGCGAGCTTCCTTGTTGTCCATGTACACAAGTCGACTCTTCAGATTGCAGCATGTAGAACAAAACACCTACCACGGGATTATACAGAATTACACAGGTGTTGATAATTGGAAATTAGTGAATTTGATGTAACATTGCTGCTTATAAATTACACACACATATATATATATATATATGGATTTTGTAAAGTATTCGCGTCGGTTTTATTTTCGCTATATTTGCGATTACATTAACAATTGCAAAAAATAAAACCATTGCAAAGTGCTGTTTCATGTATTTGCTTACGTATGATTCTATTAAATTCTGTCTCTATACTTTCCGCGAAATTTAAACCATCGCAAAATACTCAAAAATATAAATCGCGAAATTTTAGCCCCACGAAATTTACAGTATTCTTCTTGTTCCAACCAAAATAAAATCCCATGAGTTGAATATCCTGAAATTAGTTTTAGAAGTCTATAGCAGGTTATAGTGAATACTTGGCTGGAACAAATCCAGACTCAATTTCACTTCAGTCCTGTAGTTACAGCCCAATACAGGTTTCTAATGAGATACTAACGATAATCGTCTGATTTTCAGATTGCGGTACTAGGAAACATAAGGTACCTTTCCACAGGCACGACAATGGTGCCTCCTCTTGGTGAAGGTGAACTTCATGTCACAGCCCATGCAGTTTGGCGCCTCATTGTCAGGTATCCACCTCGGGGCCACCTGCCCGACCCCTGAGGGATTATATCCTGTCACTGATGTCTCTTCATTTGGTGCAGAGGTCTCCAGTTGGGCATTCAGATCTGTGATTGTGATAAATAAATGTGATCATTGTATAGAGTTTTGAATCCTTGTTTTGACGTCCATTACATATTGTAAAAGGAGAATATTTGGCGCAAACATATTTTAGCAATTTAGGTCTACAGTAAAAATAATGAAAACTGAAGTCAAAATATAAAGCTACATAAATCATATTCATTTTAACTGATACTGTATAAGGAAAAATTTTAGCGCGGATTTAATTTTGGCATAATTGGCGAGGGTTTTGAGATCGCTAAATTTAGATATTGCTAACAATTCATTCAAAATCATCGATAGAGCTTTTCAAAATAATGTATAACGTAATCGCTAAAACTATTTCTCGCTAAAATAAAATACCACTTTTTATGGGAAAAAAATGCTAAATTTGCATCTCATGAAAAGTATTAGTTTTAACTTTTATTGCTGCTAAAAAGCTTACTAGAAGTATACAGTGTAGTACTGTAGCTCTATCATATTTGCTCATTATAATTTCAGAAAGTGCATTCTTACCCTGAGAATTTTCCTGTGGGGGGCCCCCGCCCTCAGGTGTCCCTTCCACCTCTGGACTAGTCTCTGTGTTGTTAGGGTACGGGAATGTAAACGGCGCCGATAACCTCTCGTGGCCCGGCTCGCCCCGCAGGGGGAGGTTCAGACTGTTAGGTCGCCTCTGCTGCTGGGTACCCCCCTCCCCTGGCCCCCAGGAGTGGGGACGGCCCCCCGACTGAGCATAATCATCGTGGGGCCTCATCACAGCCTCCCCCATACCACTCTCCTGCAGTGACAGAGCAATGGCTGCCGCTAAATCGGGGTCCATTTCCTCCGCAGAGTCATCATTCATTTGAACACATAATTCTGTATCACTGACCCCTTGCTTTAACAAGGTATGTTCCGTGTTTTGTTCACTGTGTGGGGCTGCCATCTGAGTGGGGTCCTTTGGTCGAGCGTCTAATGCCTTCGGTGACTCACTAGGCGGGGCAGTGACTGGCTGTGAGGGCTCCTTAGGGCGTGCACCCATCGGGGAGGGCTCCAGGAGATCCGCGGATTCTCTGGGTGAGATGGCCCTTCCTGCCGTCAGTTCCTCACCCTGAGAAATCTGTTCCTGTCCCGCCTCCTGCACAGTGTTCAGTAAGTCTACCCTCTCACTAATTTCCACATCACACTGAGAGGGCTGTGTCACCGAATTAGTGTCCATTAAGTCACTTTCACTCACATTTCTACCATTTTGTTCCCCCTGGGTGCTATCCATGAAATCTGGGGAGTGGATCACAGGTTCGTCAGGGTGAGCAGTAGCTTCCTGTCCGTCTGCTTGTACGTTACCACTCACATCCCCCAGGTAGCTGTCAATGTCCGATATGTCGACTTCCGAATCACTGAATCCCACGACAGCGGGCGGATCCACGGTTACCGGCGCCACGGTTACCGGCTCCACGCTGGAAGGGGCTTCCTTAACGTACGCTAAATCCACTGAGGAGGACACATTTTCCGTAACATTCACTTCTGCCTTTGGGAACTGACTCTCAGTGTGTGAAAATTCTGCTGAATTATTGGAAACATCACTGCTTGGTACAGGGTCACTGACCCCTCCTACCACCCCTAGTGCAGGGTTGGACTGTGTCATCACAACGTTTGCAGTCTTTGGAGATTTGCTGTCGGATGAGATAATATCCTGTGACACTGATACAGAATTAGACTCCAGATTTCCGCCCGTGCTATCACATGACTTCACACTCGTCTCCTCCTGTTGAACACCTGGAACCCCCTCCCGGTCTGGAATGTCCCCCTCATCCCTATATAACTGTCTGTCACTGATCACATTTTGTGTTTGTGTGTCTCTCACTTCTGCTGAATCGGACACATTTGTGGACTTTTCCTCTCTGCTGTTCATGTCTGACCTCTGAAAGGAGCCAGGCACAGATTGCTGGTCAACAGCTCCCATGCCGTTGACCGTGGTGTGATTAGCAGGTCCAATCTGTGTTGTGCTGTTCACTAGGAGAGTAGTGTCGGCCATGTTTCGAATCTCACGACTCACTGAGCCCGTGTTTTCCTGCCCCGGTGGTTCTGTTTTATCCTGTGAATTAGTCTGTACAGAACCTGCCACATCTCTGGTCGCTTGTTGCTGCATTAGGTTGCCAGTAAGAATCTGTTGTTGCATTAGGTTGCCAGTAAGAAGTGGCATTGGTTGCAGCACCAGGTTCGTAGGAGAGAGAGTCATATTGCTGTCTATACTGTTCACACCCGAGTCTATGGAGTTGTCGATAGAAGGATAGGAGGGTGGAATCGTTTGCTGGATAGACCCTGTCTGTGGAGTGGTGCGGGTCCCAGTGTCTTTCGCATGAGTCTGATATGCTAAGGAAGAGTTTAGGTGGTCTGATTTTTCCCCAACCTCTTGAATGTAGGTCAGGTTTGACTTGTTAACCCCGTTTGAGATAGCATGAGCCAAGTCCGGAGGAAAAGGCTGGTTCTCATAAACTGGTGTAAACTCATCCCGCGCCTGTATGGGGTATTTATAGTCCTGGGATCCGTTGGTGACGATATCCAGTTTGTGGTCGCCGTTCATGACCAGGCGTGCTGGCTTTGTCACCACTTTCTCCTCCACAGAGCCGTTTTCAGTGATGCTCGATTTATAATCTGTGGAGGGAGCGAAGTCAGCCTCTGACAGATCGAACTGGTCGCTGGGGCTGTAGGGAATGTCATACACGGTCATGTGGTTGCTGTGATTTAAGCCTCCCGCCCACGAGGAATCGGAGCCGGCGGTGATGTTGGATAAGTCCTCCCATGGTCGGTCCTCCTTCAGCGCCACGAAGCTGGAGAAATCCGACGGCTTGGCTTCCTGTCCTGGACAAGATTTTCCCCCAGTCTCTGTCAATAAAATTTAAAAAAAAAATTTTTTTTTGGAGATATCCGAGGATTCAAGATATCAAGGGTAAAATACTTAATGAATTAGTGGTTGGTACTTTGAAATCACTTTGACATACATGTAGCCATGGTATTCAAGATGTCCGTGTTCAAGATATTGAAGTTCAACTGTAGATCAATAGGTTAATGTGTCCGTGCTGATCTGTAGCTCCTACATTGGAGTCTGGTTTTATTATCTATTTTTTAGTTTACTTTCAAATTCCAATTAAAGCATTATTGCATTTTTAAACTAAATATCATTTTACATATTCTCCATTTTTCTTTAGAGTGTCGTTCTACCTTAAGAGTATCACTTTAGCTTAAGGTATCATTGGAAGCTTTTAACTCGATTTTTTTTTTATTATTTCATTTTTTTATCAAAAAACTTTTCAGTGTGCAACATAGCCCAACAAAGTTGTAACTATAGTGACTGCTTTGTATGGAGGATAGTGGTTCTTGTAACTATGGTGATTACTGTATGTAGAGGTTTCCTGTAACTATGGTGACCACGGTATTACTATGGCGACTACTGTATGTTATTGTTTCCTGTAACTATGGTGACCACTGTATTACTATGGTGACTATTGCGTGTTGCTTCTTGTAACTATGGTGATCAGACACTCACCTTCTGCCTCAAAGTCATCTAACACTTTATCCAGATCCACGATTAAGCTATCCATGTCTTGTCACAAATCTGTTAAAAAAAAAAGAATAGAAAAGATGTACAGTCCTCTTTATTTTTAGAATCCATCATTGTGCAATATAATCTATAGGGGTACAAATTTACAGATGTTTTTGTATCTTAAACATAAATGTTAAATTCAACACAAATTCCTGGATCCACCCCTGGAGACTACAATTCAGGGGTGGATCCAGGAATGTGTTAAAGGGGACGAAATTTGGTGAGGGGCCTGGTGACCGCTTAAGGTCCCCAGCGGGTCGGGGAGGAGGGGGGGGGGGTGTGTTGAAGCTAACGGTTTTTCCAAACTAAATAAAATGATCTAACAATGATTTTTTATGTTAAAATCATAAAAACTTTGGACAAAAGTTCAGTTAATATTGTACATTAGTCTATAACATACAGTCAACTCTCGATAAACCGCCACCTTTTGTTCTTTGCATCTTTGGCATTATAACGAATTTGGCGATGAATTGAATTTCCGCCATTTTGAAGAAAAAAGTTCTTCCATTTTGTAGAAAAAGAGTTACCGTTATTTTTCATGTAAATATTTTCTGTAATTTAATTTATTTTAAGATTTTTTAACATGATTTATTTGTTTAAACATACAAAAATCTTTCCTTTTTAATCCCCTTCGAAACTCTAAAGAACTCCTTATGTGGCAAGCCGTACCTAAACTGAAACGGGTTTTTCTATAATGTACAGATAACGCGACTTACAATCTCATAGTAAGTCTTTTCTTTGTTTTACCTTAACACAGTAATACTGGGGTCTTTCAGCACTGGTGGACGCCGGAAGATCGATAAATGACCAATTAACGCTTCGGTGACCACAGGACCCATGGCGGTTTATCGAGATAATTAGTACTGTGAAATAGACATTTGTACTGAAAACACCGTGGCGAATGGCAAAAGCGAATTTGGCGTTTTAACGAAAATTTTAAGTAGCAGGAAAAACGTTCCTAGAAAAATGTGGCGTTAAACCGAAAATGGCGATGAATTGAGTGGCGATAATTCGAGAGTTAACTGTATTACAATTGTTGTTCAGTGTATTTCGTTTTTCCAAGACAAAGTAGCATTTAAAGATTGTGTAGACTTGACAAATATTCTACCCATTTAGTCTATCAGTCGTCTGTTAATTTCTCACGATGTGAAGTTGGAACACTAGCTGTGTATAGTACACCTACCTACATAAGTACCTCACCTGGAAGTGACTGGACAATGCCCTCTGCTAATTACAGGTTCTGTCATCCGTCATCTTACTCACAATAAGCCATCTGTCAAAAGAAACGCAATTATTCTCGTACATAGCTACATCAGCTGATTTCTCCAATCAGTCCTTAATTCCACGACACACAATCTAGAGTAGATTATTAAATCTATTGTTAATCTGAGAGAACACTGTGTGTGTGTGTGGTGTGGGGGGGGGGGGGGGGGGGGGGGGGGGGGGGGGGGGGGGGGGGGGGGGGGGGGGGGGGGGGGGGGGGGGGGGGGGGGGGGGGGGGAACAGATCTACTTTTCGTTCTCTTACTGTACACACAGCAATCTGCTGGCCTGGTCTGCTCTATGTTTACCAATAAGTTCTGTAAAACCCTGTATATTCCACCGGCCGACCGCCAGTATGGAATAAGCACAATGACTGGTATCTAAACTGGTACCCAGAATTCTTACCCACTTAAATGATTCAACTGTCATGAAAATGTTATACTAGAAGCAAATTCCCTGAAAGCTGTACCATAATCTACCATTCATTTCTTGAATTCCCCATTAATTATGTGAGTAATGGTTGCATTGTTAAAAAGAAATGACAACTTAATAGGACATTTTAGAATTAAAATAAAATAAAAAAAATTTCATCATAATTTGTCACTATTTATCTATTCCCCCCCCCCCCCAACTGAAATGTTTTAAAATTCGTCAAACTGGCAAATTAAAACTTAGATACATGTGTGCATTACAAATCAAAAGGCCTTACAACTAGCTAAGTCTCCTTTGCAGAATTTTTACCTTCAACATTCATAATTTTTTTTTGCAAAAATCTAGTTGTCCACAGACATACCGGTACATGTAGTTCCTGCTCTTTTGTAACATTTCATGTATTATAATAAATAGTTAATCTAATCATGTTATATATAGTTTGGTTGTGCACCATGCATGTATATTGTAGCTAGTATACATATAACTGACTACCTTTGACCCTCATCTATTTGTCAGAACAAAAATCCACTGTCATTTTACACAAACATTTTTTTTTTTTTTTTTTTTTTATTATACATGTCATTGATTTCAATGCAGATTTGCAAACTATTACATATGACTACAGAAACATGCAAAGTTAAGCTAGCTTTATTTGTTTAACTGCGACATATTGTCTGACTTTAACAGTCTGTAATTTAAATGTCTGTTCATTTCTACACTGAATGTCTGTAATAATTTCCCTGTGTGAACCTAGACATATAAATCTCATAATGAAACCTGCAGTACAAAT
Organism: Ostrea lurida; assembly: GCA_903981925.1. NCBI lineage: Eukaryota > Metazoa > Mollusca > Bivalvia > Ostreida > Ostreidae > Ostrea > Ostrea lurida. The sequence goes on from CAJDSM010020795.1 coordinate 31,332, forward strand.
TCTTACACATACTATACAATTTCATACAATATATATAAGACATTGTGGAAAGATTATACAGGTATAAATCAATGCCTAATTAAATATAGACCCAACAGGTAAAATCCCTTATCTATAATAATGTTCACGGCATTGCTAATTTCATTTTCCTCCTAAGAAATCTGATATTTTCTGTCATAAAAGATCATTCTACTACCATCGTGATATTAATATATGAATATTTGATATTGGATAATGATTGACTGTCTATATAAAACTAAAATAATCAGCATTAAAATCACAATAAAAGTAAAACTAAGCAAACATTTCATTTGTATTTTATATGAAAAGGTTAAGATAAGAAACATAATGATCTCATATATCCTATACACTGAATACAAATTCAGAAATGGGAAAACATGGACCCCTGGGGTCAGGTACTTAAGAGGAGTAAGCAAATTTTAACGGTTTCTTTTTAGTGATGTTTCAGAATGACTGGACGAGGTCTCTATTTCTAAGAACTCATCATGTCTATTAGCGTGCGACATCCATCTAAAATTTCTAAAAACACTATGTCTGAGGCTTGGTAAAAAACCCAAAACCCAACAACTGGTAAACAGATCCAACAGACCAAATAATAGGTGGCAGTCTACAAGATTAATGTTGTCACTAGGGTGTCAGTGATGTAATTTCCTTTTGTATGTACAAATGTTATTTTCTTTTGTTTACAATGTCATGATTCTGAGTGTTGTTACAAAAGATCAGGGTTAAGGTACAAGTTTCAGGGACTGAAACATATTCAAGGACTTGTAGTACTTTTCTTTTTTGACTCTTGCTATTCTTACTTATAGAATACTTTGCCTTGCAAACTTGCATAAATCAGCCCATTGTTACACTGTGGAATTGTTGTCATTTACAAATAATTCATGATCAAAATCAACAAATCCCCATTAATTATTTAAGAATTATGACTAATATTAGTCAAATTACTAAGTTGAGTTTTTGAATAATAATCTTAACAATCAAATTTCAGATGAAATCTTTCACCTCTTGAGGATGCTTTGTTCACAATAGTTGAAATAAATCTCACAGGTCTGAAATCCCTGCACCCTTTTAACCATGACAATTTTATCCCAAAGTTTGTAAACTTGTGAAATGTTTATGTAGTATAAAAATATACCTACAGACCAATTTCAAAGCTCAAAAGCTTATTTCTCATAGGATCCTTTGATGCACGGGTGTTGGCACCAGGGTTTCATTATGAGAATGGAAACTGACGTACCTGGAGGAAATCCACGCGGGAGACCACCACACCCTCCCCAGGGACTTACTGAGGTTATTTTTACTACCAGTAAGGGCACCTTTTCCCCATTGACAAAATATGAGTATTTCCCCTTACACAGGTGAAAATTACCGTTGAAATGTAGAAAGTTAGACACTACATAAAATTGTATGGGAACTTTAACACAAATCATTTTTAATTCATGCATACATATATTCTAACTATTTTATCATAATTGTCAAAGTCTTACAATTTAGACAAGAATCAGTAATCAATGAATTTGCTTATTTTTAGATATTATGATCTGATGATGTCCCCAACCCCTCTCCTGGAAGCTCATCTCAAAAATCCCCCTGAAATATGAAATGGGTAGTAACATCTGAAAGCTGGATAAATCCCTGGACTCTCACACACATGTACAACCACAGTGTTGATCTGACTCGATCACAGCGATGAGAAGCGAGAAAGCTACCCAGACACCCAATAGGTGTACCTCTGTAATGTATAGCCCTTCCAGATTCAAACATACATGTACGCTTTGTCTCCTTATCTAGAAGAAACAATCGATTTGTATAGTTTAACATCTTCAAGAGACCGTAACCTACCTACCCAGATTCAAACCAACACGTCACGCTTCGCGTCTTCTATAAAGCAGAGAGTAGCTTTAGAGTGAGTCGTTAGAAGAACTTAGAAGATACGCTTGGAAAAATATTAATCATGCGCCAATTTAATTAATGCCATTTAACAGCTGTTAATGAATGATCGTACTGTAGTTTAACCTATTAAATATATGTAAGACTCCAAATTGCGATGGTGTCCGAAAAGTGCGATGGTCTCCGTCAAAGTGCGATGGTTTGTTAAGCTTACGGACGCCAAAGTGCGATGCATGGTCTACACGTTACTCCAAAGTGCGATGGTCTAACACGCCAAAGTCCGATGGTGTTGGTAACGTTTAAGACGTCACGGTATTATGACGTCAATCATGAAGAAATCTAACGTCAGCTTGCCCTTACGAATATTTTGCGAGGTTAAACTGAAGAAAAGGGAGATCCGAAAATTTATGAGAGAACTCGGACTCCCATGTACTCTCTGATGTACTTTTTATCAGCTTTATCGAGCTTTGGCGCATGATTAAGGACCATCGCACTTTGGCGTACTGTCAGAACATCGCACTTTGGCGTACTGTCAGGCCATCGCACTTTGGCGTGTCAGACCATCGGGGTTTGGCGCAGACCATCGCACTTTGGAGTACCATCGCACTTTGGAGTCCTACATATATAATTAGAAATATATTTTGTTTGTTTTCAGTATTTTAGGAATTATTTCAATTTATTGCTTCTAGCTACGGTTTACCACTTGATCCCGGTCAAATATCATACATTTAACATAAAAATAATAGCATATTACAAGTGTATGAAATTAACCAATTTACATGCATTTATAACCCATATTGAAGAACATTATTCATCAAAGCGTGAACAAGCTGGAAACAAACTATATTCATTTTATAATTGTCAATTGTTTTATGCTGTTTTGACAGCATTTAAGCAATTTTACGGAGTATTTTAAGCTAGTTAACTAACTGCAATATATTCGATTGTGAATTTTGAAGTTTTCCCCGACAACCCCGAATGATGAAATGATCACTAGTGTAGTATGCTGAATTCTCACCAAATAATAATAATCGGGAACGGGATGGCAAAAACCTTTAATTAATAGAATACCGTTTTATGGTTAGAAAATCGCTAAAAACAAATAATTGAGACAACTATTGCAAAATTATTTTATAATAATGTTTATTTAAGCATATAAATAAAAATAATCTGTTGTATTACTTAGAATTATGGTTATTATTCCAGTGTACTCTAAAGTACTCTAACATACTCTGAAGTACTCTGTTTAGTAGGACCCGTACGCTTTGTCTCCTTATCTAAAAGAAACAATCGATTTGTATAGTTTAACATCTTCAAGAGACCATAACCTACCAACCCAGATTTTTAATTAGAGAACATCAATCTCTTTAAAGGTTGTCTTAACTTATAATTTAAGTATTTGACTAGGCATGCTCCTCTAGTGCTGACGTAAGAGCAGAGATTCTACATCATTATTGCACATCTTCTATTGTTCAACTTCAAGTACGTATAATTTCTTTAAAGCTGGCTCTGGTCACAATTAATTTCGGCACATTTTCTTGGGAACAAAAAAGGTGAAGTTGTTTCCTGATGGTAAAGGTTATGTTATTTGTAGCCTGTCAAGAATCACAGTGACTGTCTTTGTAAGAGAATTATAAATACTTGGGAACAACTACCGACAAATGTGTCGTTCAGTACGACAATATGTCGTGGGAGTGTTTCTAAACATTCTAAACACTGTCTAACTGTATGATTTTGTGCTCTTAATCCCGAGTCCATCAAGAGGACGAGAAATGTTAGCCCCGAGAGAATCTGCCCCAAAATAACCTCCTGTTATGTCAGGTACGGTGAAAAATTGTAGGTATGAAATCCGTTACCTTTATGGTGTCATTTTTTGACTTCCTAGTTCCGTCTTTAGCTTCTAAAAAAATATATATAAAACTAAAGTCTCTTAGCTGTCAGTGATCTCATACCAGATTATTTTCATGGAAGGTCGAGGTCGAAACGTAAGAGTCACGTGACTTTTGTATTGACTTTTCAAAAGTTGCGCATTCGCAAACTCACTGACGCGCGCAACGCTTCAGCGATGAAAAGCCAATGAACGAAGAACACAAATACAGAGCAGAGTAAATTAAACGGATCTTATGGAAAGATGAAAGCTCTAGATTTCACATAATCTAACACAATAAGCTGTTGTTATACATTTCCATCAAAATAACTAAAATGCGGCTTCGAAAACCGCCGTACACACCAAAAATGAAAGTAGGATTATGGCGAAATTACTGTAAAGTGTTGCAATGTTGTAAAATACACACTAGGAAACTTTTTGACCAACTCACCAAAGACATGGCGGACAACAACAGAGAACAGCTGTTTAAATATCTATTGATTCTGGACTTCGAGGCCACGTGTGATAAAAAGAATCCACCTCTCCCTCAGGTATATTGACCCCCAGGCAGTGGCCCATGTATGCACAGGAACCGGTATTTGGTCTGTAATAATGATATCAAGGGTCTATACTATACCACCCCCTGTGTTTTTTAATAGGGGGTGGTATAGTATAGACCTTTAATATCATTATTACAGACCAAATTACCGGTTCTTGTGATGTATGTGACATTTAGTTCCATACCTCCCCCTCAGGTAGGCCTAATCGTATAGACCCCCATGTATGCATCATGATGAATTATTACAAGAAAGTAACACTCTTGCTTCAAACAGCCAGAAGCTCTAAATTATGAATTCCACTGAATAGGTGACACATATTTAGATTCATGTCATACTGAAGGGGGTCGTTGTCGTCCTGGGTACTATATATCTTGGACAATGGTACCCTGGGTACTATTTGAATGTTTAAATGTACCCTAGGTAATTAAATCGTTTGTTAACGTACCCTGGGTACGATTAAATTATAATAGTACCCTGATACAAATCTCGTTTGTGCATGGTCATCACATGTTTAATTTGCGCGCCAATCGCTACTTACCATATTTGTTGTTGTGCTTTACATGCTCTATGTGCTTTCGTCCTACAATTACCGGAGCGCATGTACATCAGGTAAAGTCTCATCGAAAAATTCCAAGGTACGTTATTTGTTTTCCGCCCTGCCCAAGGTACGATTATAATATTATGTAGTACCCAGGGTATCATTCTAATAAATAAAAGTACCCTGGGTACATAAATTGTAAAAATAGGACGACGAATACCCCTTCCGCTTGAACTTATCCTCTAGTGCATATTATAAATATATGATATAAAGCTATGGACTGTTTACATGCTCTATGTACTTTCGTCCTACAATTACCGGAGCGCATGTACATCAGGTAAAGTCTCATCGAAAAATTCCAAGGTACGATATTTGTTTTCCGCCCTGCCCAAGGTACGATTATAATATTATGTAGTACCCAGGGTATCATGGGTCTGAATAATAGATAAAAGTACTCATTGTAGGTACATAAAATGGCACTACATAGGTACGACACTCAAGACCCTCCTTTCCAGCGTGAACTTGTCCTCTAGTGCATATTATAAATTATATATGACATAAAGCTATGGACTGTTTTAATTTGAAGTAATTCCAATATTGTAAAAGTAGTTTTTATTGAAGATTAGTGAATTTGTCAAAGAAGATAAAATTTATATGCCTTTTAAATCATTGAAACCGAATTTTAGTATTTGATTCACAAATTCAAACATCCTAAAAATAATTAGATTACTCAGGTGTAGGGGCAGCAACCCATAATTTGAAAATGGATGTTCTGTTATCAAATACAAATCTGCGGGAATACCCTTATCTTTTCTTGTTGTATGCATGGTTATAAATATATATGTTGATTTTCTACACAGGAAATTATTGAATTCCCAGTCATCAAACTTAACACTCATACGCTGGAGTCGGAGGCTGTATTTCATACTTATGTAGAACCGGACGT
>CAJDSM010020800.1:2683-7683 GCA_903981925.1 Ostrea lurida
GAAACTTTTTTACTATTGTTCAGAAATACATATGCAATACTGGCCGTTTTAATTTTTGATTTTGATTTTTGATTCTAACTTTGCTCAATGCTAATAATATACAATGTAAATGATAGATATTATGATGATTTTCTGTCTTGTCTCACACTTAATTGGTAACTTGTAAATGTATGGCACATATGATTGTACATTATTTAAAGGAGAGGATTATCTAAGTTTTGGAACTTGTATCCAATCCTTTTGTCTAATTTGGCAATAAAATATGTTCAAATCAACAGAAACAGAATGAACTATTCCTATGACGAATGTGCATGCGATCCTCTCCATTTAAATTTAGCCATAATGAAAGGTGTTGCTGCCATTGCTAAGATGGCTATTCCCATCAGTGGTCGGTAGGCTATCCAGCCAATGGCAATCACTGTTAGGGAGAGGCTGATGGAGAGGGCAAGGTTCATCATGGTGACTCCAATGGCCACCAGCTCACGCATGATTGGGAACCAGTCAACTGGAAAAGACAAAGTAAATAGTTACCGGTACTACACAATAAAAGCTAATGCTAAGAACTAAGAACTAATTTCCTGTTGACCGCATGTGAAGTCAAAATATGAAATGGACATGCTAGAAAGATTTCATGAACATTTATAATGAAAGAATTGTAAAAGATATTTGAAAGTCCTGTCCAAAGGAAGGGTCCTATATCATATGAACAGTATTATATTCACAGAATAGAAATACAGTCCCTGAACCGCTACTTACCCAACACGCGACGGTGGACTCGCACTCGCATGTTAGCCGCCCAGTGACCGCAATTTGTGATCGGTCCGTTGAATCCGCACGCTCTAACTGCGAACGGACCGCAATGTGACCGTGGACCGCACGGTGAACGGAATATGAATTAATCATTCGGGGAATTTTTCCACTTGGGTTAGATATTATTTATCATTAGGTAAAACAAAATAAATTAAAATAAATATTGTATCCAATACATAATAAATATTAGGTAAGAAAAAACATACATTCAATCAATGGATAAAATGATGAAACAACCACATTGATACTGCATGTTGTATGAAAATATGCAGTCTAATAAGCATACTGTCACATGCATTTCTGTAAAGTATATGCTAAATGTATATACAACCGTACAAGTATTTCTCTATGAGATATTTTTTTTCTAAATGCACAGTATGTGCAAAAAGAAAAAAACTATTAATAATAGTTTGTTTTTTTATTAGCACTGTAACGACAACCAGGAATTACCGGCGTACATGCATGGCTTCAAAATTTTAGGCCACGAGGATACATATACCTGCAATTAACAAACACCCCTATAAATCTTAGCATTTAAAAAAACACGGACGGTGTACCCCGTTAACACAAACGTTTGGTTTTTTTTTATTTGTACGTGTAACCTGCCATTAACAATCACTCTCAAAGAGGCATTAAGCAAACACGGAACGGTATATCCCGTGTCAACACAGTATTTTTTAATTAAGCACTGATAAGACATCCAGGATTACGAGTGTACATGTAGTATGCTCAGGATTTACGAGCACAAGGAATACTATATCCTGCAATTAACAAACACCCCTAAACGATGCATTAACAAACACGGGCCGGCTGTTGTAAATGTTACATGTAGCATATGCTTCTCTCTTTTGGAGTTCCGAATGTCAATGCAAAGATAAAAGCCTGAATTGGTGTACTGACACGCCCCGATCTGGAACCGTACCAGGTAACCGCGTGTACCGCGCAACGGTGACCGTGGCAATTAAAACTTATGATACCCGGCTGACCGCTGAACCGCACGCGTGAACGCAAGGAAAAATGGTTAAAGTAAGATACCTGTATTACAACGGGACTGTAGGCTCTCAATCCCACATTGGCAAGCTGTCATACTGCCTTATCTTCGATATAAACGAAATTCTAAAAAACCCGAAGGCATCAGAGATGCTATCAGCCGATGTTCGCAGTAACATTTTTAAAGTTTTTCTAGACTCTGGGCAGGTAAGGCCATGAGGCCCTTCGCATATTATTATATAACAACTTATAGCTTCACAAATGATTCCTAACAGAACTATCAACGAGTAAAAAAGATTATGCAATTGCAACACTAACATCATCTGTACAGGTGACGCACTTAGGCCTGCAGGCCTTATCGATACAGGTTTGAGTAGGGGACTAGCCAAAATTTAAACAACTTTTGTTGTATTACATAATGTCCTTTAACAAAATTGTTCTTCATTTTAAACGAGTTATGATAGCAACATTAAATTGTTTTTACAGGTGAGCATGAGGCCCACAGGCTCGATAATCTTAATACCAGTATAAGTAGACTGTAGTAAAACTACACACAACGTTTTTTATACACTGTCTTAACAAAATGTTTACGCAGTAAAGAGTTATGAATATTGATATTAAATGGTCCGTACAGGTGAGCCATGAGGCCTGCAGGCCTTGGACCAGATTTTTCCGAAATGCAGATAGGGTTTACTCACTCACTTGATGACAGTAACATTCCAAAAGTTTCAAATTGAATTCAGAATGTAACTTGGTGGGACGTTAGTTGCTCCGGAAACCTTCGATTTATTCAAAAATTTCAAAGTTATTTTGGTCACTGTGACCTCTGACCTTGACGAATCTTTTTCTGAGATATTCAACTTACAAGATTTTCCAAGTTTCATTTGAATCAGAAGGTCAAGTTATTAGAGTTATCCGTATCCGAACCCTTATGTATTTCAGATTTTTTCAGATAAGTTTTTTGGATCACTCCGATGACCTTGACGTTGGCCTGATTTTTTCCGAAGATCATAGGGTTCGCTTCATCACATTTTGGATATGTTAACAATTATCTCTAAAGTTTTAAATTGACTCAGATATTAAAACTATTTGAAGTTACGTTCTGGAAACCCTTCATATTTGTCAGAGTTTTTTGGTGATTAGTTGTGTGTGTTTGTTGTCTATGTTTCGCACCTTTGACACTTAGAGACTCGGAATTTGTCCGAAATTAATGCAAATAGGGTTCTCTCTTCTTTTACATGATTTTGCAACAATTATCCAGATATAGTTTCAATTTACAATGAGATCGTAAACTTTTATGAATGGATTACACGTCACGGAAACCCTCATATTATTTATATTTTTTTGTCGTATGAAGGTCTTCTTCTATGGTCCACTAGTCCCTAGACCTTGGGGACCTTGGACGGATTTAGTTCCTCACTGAAAAGATCACATAAGGTTCTCCTCTACACATGGATAACTGCCAACCAATATAACCGCAAAGTTCAAATATCAAATCATAGATGCTTTAAAACTTTTTGAAGTTAACGTTCCAGGAAAACCTCATGATTTTCAGATTTTGGTGAAGTTTTTCGGTCACTTGTGACTCTGTTGACCTTTGGACGCATGACATCTGTCCCGAAAATCAAATAGTGGTTCTCGTGCTAATCACATGATTTTTTGCAAAACAATATCCTATAGTTTCAAATTCATATTAGTATTCGTAAACCTGGTTTGACAAGATAACGTTCCTCGGAAAACCTCATATTTTTCAGATTTGTTGGTGACAGTTTTTCTGTCAATAGTGACTTAGAACCTTTGGACGGGATTTCTGTCCGAAAATTCAATAGGAGTTCTCTCTCACATTGATAATTGCACACAATATCCCAAGTTTCAATCAATCAGCATTTAACAAAATACTTTTTGGAAAAGTAACGTCCGGAAGCCTACACTATTTATCCAGATCTTTTGGTCCGACTAGTTTTTTCAAGGCGTCACTGTGGCCATTGACCTTGGACACGGCATTGTCCGAAAAATCAATTGGGGTTCGTCGTCTTGTTGTCGATCTTGTAACCAATCTATTCCAAAGTTTCCATTCATTCAGATGCTTATAACCTCTTTCCTAGTTATCGTCTAGCCCTCGTGGAACCTAATATTGTTGACGGCCACCGGCCCGCCACGCCGCCTCCGCACCGTTCTCACACAAACGCAATAGCCGAGTCCAACTCGTGTGCAACTCGGGCTAAAAAAATGTTACATATTATATAGTACTTTTATTTTTCAAATTATCACCATCATGAGACAGAGCTTTACCAATGTTAGATCCATCTGTCTTACACCAATGCAAAATTATATATGTTCTATAATTTATGTTACAAGGAGAAGTAAAATATTTTGTATCATTTTCAATTTAATATAGCTTTCTGGTGAACAACCTCGGGTTCTTAATTTAAATCTGCAATGTATACCATTGTATACTTTTTCTGCCTGTCTAATTATTTTTAAAATAGCATTGAAGTTCAAATGAAGATTTTTGTAATTTTGCATTTTCTCAAAGCTCCTGAATGTATGCTATTAACTGTCTGTCAAATGTGATAAAAATAATCCTTCATTATTTGCTTTTGTGGGATAGGTAAATTCCACCTCTGGAACAAGATCTGCTGTCTAGAACTCCACAAAGCCTCAAGCTAGACTGCAAATCTTATCCCATCAGTGGTATTTTCCAATCCCACTTGTGTGCTGATGAAAGATCCTATTATTAAATCTCTGTATATGCTTCCTAAATGAATTTATCTGTAACATACCCAGGGTTCTGATGATGCTTGTCAAACAGCCAAATCCTACGAACATCAACAGCCACCCTCCAAACCTCACAGGCCAGGAGATCTGCCTATTCGTCTGATGTTTCTTAGCAAAGATAGCCTACAAAAAATACTGTCTTCTTACCAACAACTGTCTTGTTGGAAAACAATTTTGGATATATAAGAAAATCACAAGAAGCATACGAAAAATCCACTGCAGTAGCTTGTTCTACAGGTTTCATTATATGTTTTGTACATACAGGTCCGAAACATTAGCCACAGAATTAAATGCTTGTATAACAGATAAATAACATATTTCATTCCCAGATAAAATAGAATTATACTAACAAAACATAAATAAAATGATTGAAATATGAATATGCAAATGGAAAAAATTACATCCACTAAAAATTAATTATG
>CAJDSM010020800.1:12683-17976 GCA_903981925.1 Ostrea lurida
GAACTATACTAGATCATTTTTTGTTAAATTAGATATCAGGAACAGTTCTTCCAAATCCAAATAATCTCGGTAACATCGAACAAGGTCAAAATAAGGAAGTGAAGTATCATCAAACTGGTGGGGAACAAAGACCACCATACAATTTCCCGAGATTGGGCTTAGTCAGGTAGCCAACTTCCTTGAATGGGCAGTACCTTCCAGGGAAAGAGGGGAATTCCATGCTAACAGAATTACGGTTTTCAAGGTTGCTTTTACATGTTTTCGTTCTAATAATATTTCCACATGAAACAATTGTGTCAAGACATGAAATTTGCCAAAATGGCCGTTGCCTGTAAGATTATGTTGATGTTCTACTGAGATAAAAACTTATCACCAAACTTTCTGGTTGGACTTAAAGGATCTTACACTTAAATACTAACAATAAAAAACAGCAATTAACATGCAAGTAAAAAATAAATCTAAATACATGGTCATTACCAATTATTCAATCAATTTTGATTAGTTTGAATAATAATGCGTGATAAATATTCGATAACACGAGAAGTAGGTTGGGACAGGTCTGAAATCAGATCCCGCTGATGACGATAACTCAAATGTCATGAGGCTACAATAAATTAATAGTTTGAGATCAAGTGTTACCAAATTTGCACTATTAGAATAGAAAACTGGAAAATTATTCTAAAGTCGAACAGGAGTAGCGTCAGTCGGGACACTCATGCCTACATCTCAGCGGTGTCATGATCTCACATCTGATCAAGCTTGAACCTTAACTCATATCAGGAAGCTTAAAAATAAATACTCACCCTGTCGTTGAGGAACGGTTTCTTGAGAACATTTCAAGGGCCCATAAACTCAGTTGAAAAGATGGAATGGTATATAAACACCGAAGAGGCCCAGGGGCACCACATCGCTCACCTGAACACTTGATTCAATAAGAAAAGCAGTAGTAGCAGCATCATGAATCCCCTATATAGCTGGTTCCCCCACCCCAACCTCGAGAAGGGGGGGGGGGCTATTAACAACTAATCTACAACCATACAGAACTTTCGTAAATCATACACTTTTCAAGTTTCATAGGTACTCCTGCTGGTTCGGAAATACCATCCACGAAGGATTTTAAAAGAATTTCCCTATCATCCCTAATTTGCATGTAAATATCTGAACCCTCATTGTGGCCCACCACATTATTGACCGCCTACGAGGCATGATATCACAACTTTTATCTTGCACTACATCACGGGAAGCTTTTCGGCCCAGTGGATCTTTAGAGATAGTCCCAGATTTATAAAGATGTATGAGAGCGGTAAGGGTACTCAGTTTTCCAGGCACCAGTTTGGGGACACTGACTTCTCTACCTGGATTAAGAGATGACCCATTGCTATGAAAAGCCAAAATGGTAGGGACAGTTTCATTTTCTTAAAACTTTTTTACTATATAACAACTGAGCGCTCATTAACATGTATATATTTTTGTCTCATTATTTGACCTGGTATGACAGTCTGAATTTAGGAATAAAAGTACTTTTGAATTATTCTACTTTTATTCATGAAAAGTGTGAAAGGCAAAGATAACGAACAGTGATCAATCTCGCAAGTCCAAATAAATACAAAAACAAGACGCAATCATCGACCCGCTACACCACCAGAGGTGGTCAGGGCCTTAGGAGGAGTAAAGCATCCCCTGTCTGACCCTGTCACACCCCGTGAGCCCATAGTCTTGATACTGAATTGCGAAAATACAAGGCTTCACTAGTATACAATACCCATGGCCACATCGCGCACCTAACACTGCTTCACCAAGAAAAGCGATTAGCATCTTAAATAGTCTTTGGAGAAAATTTTCTCCTATAAATTCATATGAATAATTTGACCCCTATTTGGGCCCATGCGTTACCCTCGGTCAAGATGACAAACTTGAATTAACACTGTATCAGGAAGCTACATTATATAATTCCAGCTTCTTTACAATTTGGAGTCTTAATATGTTTGAATAAATGTTTTGGTCTGCACTTTTTTTCTGAAAACTGCATATCACAGCCAATTGATATTTGGTGTATTGAACTTCAACAAGGGGTCCCATACTGCCGCTGGACCGAATTCAGGACCTTTCGCATGTCAAACTTCCTGTTCAATGAACTAAATTGTAAAAAAATTGTGAATTAGATATTTTCGTCGCACTTTTCTCTGGAACTGCATATCACAGCCATATTGATATTTGGTGTATGACTTTCATCTAGGGTCCCACACTGCGCTTACCGGAATTCAGCCTATCACTTACGAGATTTGATCACTGTTCGTACTTTGCTTTACATGCCCACTTTCCTGTTGCCCGACTGTCAATATTTTTAGTCGTTTGTGGAATTCAATTATTTTTTCACATTTTTCTCTTGAAACTGTGTATCACACCACTTGATATCTTTTATATTACTTTCATCTAGGGTCCCATACCCCGCTTACCAATTCAGACCGTTCTCTCGTCAACTTCATGTAAACCACTTCATCAATAAATCCCCATTACCGAATCAAATATTTTCATCACACTGTTCTCTAAAACTGTGTATCACAGCTCTTGATTAATTGGTATATCACTTCATTTAGGAGTCCCAACTGCAACTTACTAAATTAAACCTTTCGCATCGTTCAACCTACCGTATTCAACCCTCACCAAAAGATGAAACAAGTTCTCTAGGTAGCAAGCTATATCTTACATGTTACCTTAGAGCGTGGGGGTATCCTAAGTGAGCAGAGCTCACAGCAATCCTTTTGTATTTGAACTTTAAAATTCATACTTAGGGCAGGACATTTTACTGAAATTGGTATAACGTGTACAGACCAAAAAAAATGGCGCACTTCAAGACTGTAAACAAAATATGAACCCAGTGTAGTAGCTGACTCAGACTACTGGAAATCTATTTTTAAAATATAACCAAAATACCATTTGCCCTGAAACTTCAAATGTGCCTAACAGGCAAAGCAGCTCATAGCTGCAGTGAAAACATCGATACAAATGTGGACAAACCCAAACGCAAAAATGGTTTCCTTTCGTGTTTACTGACCACACAAGACTTCTTGGTTGGCTGGAAATTGTTCTCGCCTACAGGTTTACCACTACCAATTTGGAAAAGAAGTATTTCAATGCGACCTCTACACCGATTAAAGAAGGCAGCAATGAACTAATAGACGAAATAACTTTTAGGCTTCTTTGACAGTTTGATTAATGATTAATTTAATGTTTTACGTCACTCACTCGAAAAATATTTCACTTCATATGGGGACGTTCACCAATGCTGGTGAAGGGTGCAAATTTTAGGCCTATGTCGGCACTCAGGGCCTTTGAGCAGGGAGGATTCTTTTTCCGTGCCACACCTGCTGCTGACACGGGACCTCGATTTGTCCGGTCTCATCCGAAATGAACCGCCCATTTAGTCGCCTCTTACGGACACGGGAAAAGGGGATGCTGGGACCTATTTCTAACCCGGACCCCCACGGGTCTCCTTGGAGCAGTTGACACGAAGAGGGGAATGAGAAAAGTAATAAATGTGAACGTATAACTTTCCACACATTTCATCACAGTGCAGGAAATCAGTGGGTTGAAGAGGAATTTCCTATTATGAACAATGCAAATTCCCTTACAATTCTGTTATGTAAAACGAGGCCCGAGCCATGATTTTGCTTTACATATATTTGATATGCTACTAAACATTTCCATTCAAAGTGCATTCTTTTTCAAATTAATGAAGTTCATTCTAAACACAATTAACAGTGTACTTAAGTGTTTCTTCAGATTTCATGTTGGTTTTAACATTTGATATTTTCTACGAAGCCAATATTTTTGTAAACATAAAACATCGAGCCTTCTTTACATAGCGAAGATTTGTGAGCGCTGTATATTACTTGTAACTCAATAACTGACTTCAAATTTTTTGATGGGACCACTAGAATTAACTTGATTAAGCTTTAAACATCAACATGGCAATCTAAATTTAAGCATTTTTTTAATTCAAAAACGTGTCCACGTCCTTTAAGGTAATGGAACAACGCAATTTTATTTCTCAGGAAGCGGTCATATAAATTCAGCTTTTTATGGCCCAGTATTTCTTGATGAAGATTTTTTAATATTTTCCTTACATAATCATATGTAAAAAAAAAAAAAATTGATCCCATATGTGGCCCCATCGTCCCCCGGGGGTCATGATTTGAACAAATTTAAATTCCTCTATATCAGGAAGCTTCCATACAAATTTAAGCTTTTTCCTGGCCCCTTCGTTCTTAAGACGATTTTTTAAATGACACCACCCTATTTTTGCATTTTCGTGATTATATCCCCTTTAGGGGGCCTGGTTCCTTCATTTGTACAAACTTGACTCCCCTTCACAAAGGATAATTTGTATCTATTATGTTTGAGTTGAATTTTGGTCAGGCCCCCATCAAAGGGGATATAATCACGGAAAAATTCAAAATAGGGGTGTGTCATTTTTAAAAATCGTCTTTTAAGAACGAAGGGGCCAGGAAAGCTTAAATTGATATGAAGCTTCCTGATATAGAGGGAAATTAAATTTGTTCCCAATCATGACCCCGGGGGGACGATGGGGCCACAATATGGATCAATTTTTTTTTTTTTACATATGATTATGTAGGGGAAAATATTTAAAAAATCTTCATCAGAAAACTGAGGCCATAAAAGCTGAAATTTATATGACCGCTTCCTGAATAAAATTCTTGTCTCGATTTACCTTAAAAGGGACGTGAACGTTTTGAAATTAAAAATGCTTAAAATTTAGATTGCCAATTTTGATGTTTAAAATGCTTTTAATCAAAGTTATTTTCTAGTGGTATCAAAAATTTGAAAGTCAGTATTGAGTACAAGTAAGATACAGCGGTCTCACAAATCTTCGCTATGTTAAGAAGGCTCGAGTTATATGTTTTACAAAAAAAATAATTGCTCGTAGAAAATATCATTGTTTAAAACAACATGAAATCTGAGAAACACTAGTCATGTTAATTGTGTTTAGAATGAACTTCTTAATTTGAAAAAGAATTGCACTTGGGAATGGAATGGTTTAGTTAGCATATTCAATATATTGTAAGCAAAATCATGGCTCGTGCCTCGTTTACCATAACAGAATTGTAAAGGGATTTGCATTGTTTCATAAATTAGGAAAAATTCCTCTTCAACCACTGATTCCCGCACTGTGATGAAATGTTGGAAAAAGTATACGTATATCACATTATAACTTTTCTCATTCCCCTCTTTCGTTGGTCAAACTGTCAAGAGACCCGTGGGGGTGCCGGGT
>CAJDSM010020804.1:3205-14365 GCA_903981925.1 Ostrea lurida
GCATCCGAATTTTTAAAAGGTGGTTTAGCCAATGAGAATCGCCGCTAAGTAATCACTTAAAATAAAATTAAATGATTAAAGAATATACAATACAATCAATCAACCTTCGACCTTTTCCACTGTCCTTACACACGTATGTACAACGTATCCTTGGAAATTACGTGAAGATTGTTGTTATAAAACAATAAAGATGTAGTCAAAATTGTTTCATCAAGTTTGTATAATATATATATTTGCCATTTGCATTGATACCGTACCAGAAGAAATGAATCATTTCAAGGTTAAAAAGAGGGGTTTAAATTCAAAATATACAAGCACTATGTGTCGGAGGCCACACAGCGGGTGTGGCCGGTCAACAGGGTATGCTTACTCTTGACATCATTATGCAAATGAGAATTCCCTCGTCGATGTGTGCGGGGAAGAAAAAGGGGGTGGATGTGAAAATTTTGTAAATCTATAGAAAACCAACCCTGGAATCGCTCACCCCCCCCCCCCCTCAATCGACCATCCTGTTTCGACTCCAACCCACGAAGTTTAGTCAGTCATGTTGGAGACATTGAAAATTTACAGACACAATATTTCTAACGTTTAAACAAATAATGAAGTGTATATAGATTTACTAATACCATACGAATTGCCTAGCTTGCTACTTAAAACAAGTTTAGGGCTCACGGCGGGTGTGACCGGTCAGCAGAGGATGCTTACTCCTCCATGGCACCTGATCCTACCTTCGCTTTTGTCGGAGGTCCGTGTTGCCCTACACTCGATTTTGTATATGTTTTTTGGATTATGATTACGTTTGACACAATGTTAACTTCGCCTTTTTGTGTTTCTAATTATAATATTGGCTATTTTTAACTTTTTATCGACCAATGAAAAAAGGGTTAATCCCAATTATTATGTCAACTTCCGCAGCCCTTTAAAGAATGTGTCGGTTATGAGAAGCAGTAACGATAATTGACGGTTGATTATAGCAACTTTATTTCCAGTTCACCATGAGGATGCGAGAGAAGGGACCTTGACAGAGCTGCTTCTAAACGGTAGGGGTCTAATTCTAAGAATTAATGGGACTTTTTGCCGACAATTGCAAGTGATGTATACGTGGGGATCCGGGTTAGAATAGGTCCTCCACAAAGTTTGCCCCCCGCCCCGGGTCCACAAGTTTTGGCCACCGACCTGGGGTCAGAACCCCTACTCCACACACACCGGCAGAGACACTACAACCAAAAATTATCAAATTTTGGTAAAGGCCTTCTTGCTCTAACAATCACTATGCTTTGGGTCACATCTTCATCTCACACACAGCACACCACGTGCGGTTGTAAAGAAAGAAGATTTTTGAAATTGTCATTTTTCAAGCCCACACCACAACGGAGCCACACACACACACACACACACACAACAGCAGGCACACACACACCACCAACCTCTTCTTCTCTCTCTCTCTCATAGGCCCGAGGGTCTGCTCTCAAGCCACCTGAATACTCTCTCCTCTCATCAAATCTTCTATCATGTTGCCACCTTGTCCCCAAAGAATGATTCATGCCAAATTTGAAAAAAAGAATTGGACTGGTGTTATCAAAAGAAAGTTTAATAATGTTCAATGTTTAAACACATTTCATCTGACCATTTTGGGGGCCCCACCTAAATACTACCCCTACCCCTAGATCATGAATTTGCAAATTTTGATAAAAGGCTCCCGTATTCAAATTCAAATATCCATTAAGTTTTTACATTAATATCAATAAGCATTAAAAGAAGATGTTTTTCAAATGTTTTATATATCACTATGTAACCAAGTTTGGCGCCCCGCCCTGGGGTCAGAAACCCCTAACTCCCGGGGATCAACAAATTTACAATTTTTGTAAAAGGCCCTTCTTGCTCTACATCACTATGCATTTGGTTTCTCTCAGAAATGTGGGCGGTTGTTAAGAAGAAGATTTTTGAAAAATTGTCACTTTTGGAGCAGTTTTTTGCCCCACCCCAAGTGCCCCAGGGGTGCAAGAGACCCTGAAATTTACAATTTATGTGCCCTTTTTGTCCCAAAGATGCTTCATAACCAAATTTGAAAAAGAATTGTACTGGTAGTTATCAGAAGAAGTTAAATGTTCAATTGTTAACGGACGACGACCAATGCAAATAGGTCACGTGAGTTTTTACTCATTACTCAGGGACCTAAAAATCTTGAGTTGAAGGTACATGTAGTAGTTAATTCCTGTTTGGCTTATTTAAAAATAAAAAAACGTTTGTCATAATTTGATACACTTACTTAACAAGTGCTGTAAAATTGTTTATCCCAAGGCATGGAGGAGAACTTGGGAGAATCTGTATGATGCCACGACTTCCAAAAATGTCATGTTTGATTATTGAACTCTTGAGCTGCCTACCATCAAGTGAGACAACATTTTCCCAAAAATGAAGTTGGTGACAAACGAGAAGAACTCGACTCAAGATCTTCCTTTACTCTTCAAATCATGCTTTGATGGTGCGCAAACTACAAATGTCACCCTCTTGCGAATACTTCAATGTCTTCTGATTCCTCTCAAGATCACGCGCTATATAGATAAATCATACACACATTAGAATATATTTTATCATGTATAAATTGCTGTAGAAAACTATAATGGAAATATTGTGCAAACCTAGAAAAAAATCATAATCTATGAAATCAAACACAATTAAAAATGGCTATCGAACATTTCAAATATGCATATACTGAGAGAGCGAGTCTACCATACATGGAGACTACACGTATGTGGTCTGCGCTTCAGTCATGCGTGTAGATAATGTAACTCCAAAGCCTTAAACACTCTGATGGAGTATGTCCATCTTCCATATGCTTTACGATCTGACTCTCGAGGATGTGTATCGACTTCTCAGTACTGGATTGTTCTCAAGGCGTCTATAAAGTACCTCATGACGCAGACGAGAGCTTTCGCGAGCTTCTACATGGGTGCTGTGCCGCTCAGTGGCTCCGCCTTTGCGGACCATTAGCGCGTGAAGGGCTGCAAAATTTGAGGACCACCTACTGTTCGGACTATGCCAGCATATCCAGAAGTCCTTCTAGCGCGAAGGCATGGGAGTGTCAAATGACACTACCTAAGTCCTAATCTCGGAGCACATCTTTCATATGATAAAGAAGTGAATATTTCGCTATGCGTGTGAACACACGGAGAGAGGGCCTCGCACTGCGATACTCAATTCGTCGGGGCTCGTCAAATCTGAACTCGACCGACTCACCACTCATTCAGCTATTCTAACGCCTTCATATAAGAACGAGCAGTCTATAGCGGTTGAATTACAAAGAGGGAGTCTTCACTTGTATTTCTGCGAGCCGTATTAGCGGTACCTACCACTGCTCTTATTACACACATACTCTAACGAAAGTATAGTGCAACACAAGAGGGCAGTTAAGCGGAGTTAATCTGGTGCTCGGACGAACGAAGTTTTTTTTCTCTCTTAAGGCACACCAACAATTATTAATATTATCTAAAGCGAAGCAATGAGGGCGCACCGAAAGGTTTGTGTCAGTATATAGAAAATGAATTGATTCAGAGCACCTAGTTAATTTGAGTTGACACAGAGATCTTTCACATGATTTATAATTATATATAGCGCGTACATTTATAATGTTTGTCTGAATAAACAGATGATCATGGTCATGAATTGCTAACAATATATTAGATGTTATATTAGAGTCTAAGTGACACACATTTGCTACACAAATCCCTCATATGTTGTTTTTACCTGAATGAGCATAAACGCATTTATTTAAGACGGCGCATGAAACCAATAATAGAAACAGGGCGAATGAAAAAGAGTCTATTAGAATTATTCGATAGATAGACTGAATTTCAGACATTACGTTAATCTTATCTCTAAATGTCTGACATTAACTGTTAAAATTTACACAATTTTTAAAATCTTATACTAATTGCGAGAGATATAGAATGCAATAGTTAAATATGGAAACAAGAATGAATCAGGAACTTTCACCATATAATTGTTAGAGAATTATTCACAGAATTAAATTTGAATAACGAATTTAATTCTAAAATTCGTCTCATTGATACACTCTTCTTTTCAAAAAAATCTAATAAAAAATGATTATTTGCCTTCAGTCTAGTTGATTAAGATGAAGTAGTCATTTTGTTGTTTATTTTTTTCGCTATGATTTGAACCAAAAGAAGGAATAAATTGTATATAGCAATGTAGAGTCGCTTGTCAGAGGAGTCAACTTAATAGCGTCATTCTGTAGAGACTTGGCCTAATTATCTCTCTGAACGGTTTTCACCATATGGCAATTGAAATTCTGTCTACATAGTTGTTTATTTCCTGAACGTTATTTATTCATTAAGGCCAATGAAATATCCCAGCTAGTAAGGTCTTCTTCAATTCGGTCCTGTGAAAATGTTGTTCGGATCCGGTAACATATCTGACATTTACAGGATCGAATGTCCTGGTGAAATTAAAAAAGCACTTGGTATTGACTGTTATAAACAATTTATTTGGCCAATTACAACCTGTAATTGGGTAAAAATGAATGTCTGACTTGTTTGATGGAAGATGTGAAGCCGTGTGACTTACTGAATTAAATCAGTTTGACCCTGATCTAGAGACTCACGCCCGGGTGGACCGGTTCCCGATATGGGATAGATGCTAACTACTCCTAGTACAGTATCTGGAATCCCATCCCCGGTATATCCCAGGGGTCCATATTTGGTTCTGTTCCTATTTTGGGTATTCTGTTTGGACTTTGTAAGATGGATCGCTGATGCTATCTCCACGTAAAAAAATTTTTCTACGGCCCCCGGATATATTTTTTCCCTATATAACTAAGCAAGTTTACTTCTTGAACGTTCGATTTCTCGAAAGTGGTTGATTATTGTATATTGTTTTACGTTCCTGTCAAGATATGGAAAACGTCACCATTGCAGTGAAAGTGGCTGTTTTTAGGTCATATCCGAAAGACCCGCGATTCCATATCTGATGCCGAGCCCTTGGTGAAGGAAGCAATCACTACCTATTTCACTGTCTTAGGCTTGACAGCGGCCGCTCTAGCGCCGGGATTCGGCCTCCTGATCACGAAAAAAGCGAGAGCCTTTTCGAAGTTGAGCCAACCGCAATCGGTATTTCCGCTTGGACTTACCTGCATATCGGTCAGCGTGGTCATGGTATCCAAGGCGAGTACCCTGCTTCTTTGTAAGAGGAATAAATATTGAGTAAGAACGTAAAAAAAATAAATAATCAAGTCAATCCATCCATTTGTTAGGTGGTAGTTTAATTGGTCCAGATTTTTCCAACCCTACACCTGGGCCTTGTGTTAATAAAGAATATGGTCATACTTATTGTTTTTAGGTTTTGTCGTGAGAGATTAATTTTAGAGACATGTATTTTAGCATGCCGACCAAGGAGTAGGGCCACGAAGGGTGAAAATCGGCCCTGTAAAATGGTAAATTAAAGTGAAATTTCAAAACAAATTAAATTTTCTGCCAAAAAAAGATAGTCTATGCACCGATAGTTTATCAGTGTGGTAAAAATTTTTGGGAGTTGTTGCAAATTGCCTGTGCTTATAAACGAATTTTCGTTTTAATCACAAAAAATGTGGTGATTTTTTAAAGCAAATTCCTTTGTATTTTAGATAATCATGATGTTTTGGGGCATTAAAATCTTAGATACACCAATGCAAAACTTCCAAAAAATTTACCACACTGATAAACTATTACCATGGGCTATCATTTTGCAGAAAAATAATTTGTTGAAATTTCATTTTTAAATTTGCCAATTTTATAGGCCGATTTCTAACCTTCGTGGGCCACTCCTTTTCATACCTAATTGAATTTTGGCGGTTTCATTACAATTCCAGTATGACAACTACTGGCACGGCAACTTTCTCTAGATCTTAAATTATAGAATACGAGCAATCAGCAAAGGAACTGTGGAATAGCTTGATAGGTTACATGTAAGTACATTGTAGCTGCTACTCGCAATTCTTATTTTACGCTAATGCTCGCAGCAGTAGAAAGCTCTGAATTAATGTGGCGAAAGGACCCATCACAGCACCTAAATTGCAAAAGTATGCCATTAAAAGACATGGGGGTAAAAAATGGAACTTGAAAATATGAGGATAAAGAAGCAAAGTATGAGGCTATACTGGCCGTCGAAAATCAGATACAATCATTGTTTAAAAGAACCTTAGAGATCCACTGAATACTGTCACTTGACTGAAATAAAGCATTATTAACTCGTTTCACTATTTCAACCCCAAGAGAAACACAACAAAGACCCTCTACTTTAATTCGTACAGTTAGGATAAAAAAACTCAATCCCCATATCTGGTCTTGTATTTTCCAATAAATCCGAGGAATTGGTAATAATTTGACCCAATCACAATGTTACAAGGCCTCTGTTGTTGGCTTGAGAGACACATTTAGTCAGGTACATTCGGTTAAAGAGAGTAATGTGGGAAAAACAAACCAGTTGACGCTGAGTCTGCTGTTATGGAATGAAAAAAATTCCCAGAATTCTAAAGACGTACATCCCAGATGAATCTACACGCTGATGAAAACTGGACAAATTTTCAAAGATGCTCCCAGACAAGAACCTAAAATTAAAAGACATCTACTGCCATGGCGGAAAGAAATATATAGAGAAAATTACAGCCATGGTTTAAGCTAATAAGAGAGGAACGGACATGCTACTCCTATTTGTCATCGGCGGGCTTTTTGCTTGCCAGTTTAGTGCCACACCAGCTAAAAAGCATTGATTACATGGGAAATTCTTGGAGACTGAGTGTAAATAAGAAAAAGGGGAAGGATTACATTTTAAAATTGTTTACAACCGCACCCGCCCATCCAAAGAAGCCGTAGAACTTATCTTAACTTATATGAAACCATACTTGGAACACCGAGAAAACTATTAAAAACATTCTACATCACCTTAATTAACCACACCTGCATGACATTGTGAATAGTCAGTTTCTGAGAAAATCAACCTTAACAGTCCAAAGTTACTAGACAGTTGTGCTTGTGTATAGATCTTCGGCTGTTAAATTTTTACATTTTTTTCATTTTGTAAAGTGACTTTGAAACATCATCATTATTTGTTAGAAATTCTGGTTTGTGTTAAGCGACAATAAAACATTACAAATACAAGTGCTCTATGTAGTTTCATGTAGAGACACTGAAATGTATATGGAGAATTTCGTTTGTTAATATGTACTTGTGCTTTTTCAGGAGGGAAAAGAACATCTACATGTATTATAGGTGTATGTTCATTCTTCTGACAAATAAGAAGGAAAATGTATCAAAAGAGTTCATGTGGTAAGCCGTTTTAAGTTACTGTAAAACCTGAACAAAATGGCTTACATCATCATCATTTTCAGATTTGGAGTTTCTCGATTTCTTGATATTTTATCAAGGTCCATGCGCGGATCTATCGGGGGGGAACACCTGGAATTTGCAAAGCTTAATATCGCCGATATTACTGGAAATGAAAAAAAATAGTTATTTTTCATATTTGTGCACTTCCACAGTTATACTTAAGGTTGGACCCCACTGGAAAAAAATTCTGGATCCGCGCCTGAAGGTCTCTTGGAGGTTGGGATCTATCGAGAATCGGCTGTACAGTGAATCTTACAATGTTAAAATGCGTCGAACAGTAACAATGAAAGAAAGAGTGAGCAAGCTCACATACCCCACGCTCCCACATTGCTTGAAAATGTATTTTTGGGCAATCAGATTGATTATTTATTGTTTTACGTCCCACCGAGAATATTTCACTCATTTGGAGACGTCACCAATGCCGGTGAAGGGCTGCAAAATTTAGGCATATGCTCGGCACTCGGGGTCTTTGAGCAGGGAGGGATCTTTATCGTGCCACACCTGCTGTGACACGGACCTCGGTTTTTCCGGTCTCATCCGAATGACCGCCCATTCAGTCGCCTCTTGCGACACGCAAGGGGATGCTGAGGACCTATTCTAACCCGGATCCCCAACGGGTTGGGCAATCAGGTAGAAATCATAATTGAATATCGGTTATAATGGATACACATGATTGATTAACTATTGATTATACTAGGATTTTTTTTTCTAAAATAAAGTAAGAGATCTTTTCATTAAACATACAATAATTTTATCCTTCTTCCATTCAGTGTTTAATTGGTGAAGAGGTCAAAGGGCATAATTCCCCGAAAAAAAATTAATCAGAATTTCCTGTGTATATGCGCATCTACACAGTGTGTTCTTCATCACTACAAAATTTCACGATAATCTGTTGAGCGGTTTCAGAGCAGTTGCGCTGACAAACTGTTTCAATAGTATATTTTTCTAAGTTCAAAAGGGGCATAATTCCCCGAAAAAAAAAATTGAATCGGAATTTCCTGTGTATATGCTCATCTAAACAGTATGTTCTTCATCACTACAAAGTTTCATGATAATCTGTTGAGCGGTTTCAGAGGAGTCGCGCTGACAAACTGTTTCAATAGATATTTAAATGTGGCCAAATTTCTAAAGTTCAAAGGGGCATAATTCCCCGAAAAAAATTGAATCAGACTGTGTATATGCGCATCTACACAGTGTGTTCTTCATCACTAAAAGTTTCACGATAATCTGTTGAGCGGTTTCAGAGGATGTTCGCTGACAAACTGTTTCAATAGTATATTTAAATGTGGCCAAATTTCTAAGTTCAAAAGGGGCATAATTCCCCGAAAAAAATTGAATCAGAATTTCCTGCATATACATGTATGCACATCTACATGGTATGTTCTTCATAACTACAAAGTTTCAACGAATTCTGTTGAGCGGTTTCAGAGGAGTTGCGCTGACAAAAACAAAAAAGGACTGACAGACGGGTCAAAAACATTATACCCTCCGCAACGAGTGCGTGGGGTATAATTACGGAACCGTTTACCCAGTCTGCATTATTGTCAGTTTGGTTTTAAAAGTTTTGTCACATAAGCGATAACGATCAGTGATGCGCCGCAATCAATCGAAGTGCGGACTCGTATCACGGCTGTCAAGAAAAGAGTTTTTTGGGATTTACATTTACGTACACAATACAAAAATTTTGAAAATAAAATAATCCACTATCACGTCAATGTTTTCAGCACTACTAATCAATCGAATTTCGCAATCATACGCAAAATCAAATGAAACTGCAATAATATAGCCTCTCCGATTTTTTTTTTTCAATTCTGACGTTTACGTGTACAGCACCATTACGGAGATCCTATGTTGTAGCCCCCCCCCCCCCCCCCATTTTCATGAATAGACGATAGGCCTAGTAAGTAGACTGTGCTCAAGCCAGTCAAAGACTCCCCATTACTCATTAAGCGAAAAAATTGCTAATAACAATTAATAATCTAATTTAGCAAGATGGCCAACAAAATCACCGGATTTACATGTACACTAGAAACCCATGTCGATTTCATAATTGTGACGGAAATTGGACTGTGTGGGAAATGTACATGATATCATTCAACATCAGGACGGCTAAAGGAGGTATATCAATCAAAATGAAAGGAAATTTGACTAAAAACTGAAGTAAGATTTTAATTCTATCCGCAGCAAATAGCTTTCAAACTTCACCAAAGTGGCTGCATGCGTTTCGTGGTAGCCATTATTAAAAGTGGTCATAAAAGTAGTTCCGGCTTTACGAAGGTAGTTCATGGAAAAAGCATCCGAATTTTTAAAAGTGGGTTTAGCCAATGAGAATCGCCGCTAAGTAATCACTTAAAATAAAATTAAATGATTAAAGAATATACAATACAATCAATCAACCTTCGACCTTTTCCACTGTCCTTACACACGTATGTACAACGTATCCTTGGAAATTACGTGAAGATTGTTGTTATAAAACAATAAAGATGTAGTCAAAATTGTTTCATCAAGTTTGTATAATATATATATTTTGCCATTTGCATTGATACCGTACCAGAAGAAATGAATCATTTCAAGGTTAAAGAAGGGGTTTTAAATTCAAAATATACAAGCACTATGTGTCGGAGGCCACACAGCGGGTGTGGCCGGTCAACAGGGTATGCTTACTCTTGACATCATTATGCAAATGAGAATTCCCTCGTCGATGTGTGCGGGGAAGAAAAAGGGGGTGGATGTGCAAATTTTGTAAATCTATAGAAAAACCAACCTTGAATCGCTCACCCCCCCCCCCCCCCCCCCCCCCCTCAATCGACCATCCTGTTTCGACTCACACCCACGAAGTTTAGTCAGTCATGTTGGAGACATTGAAAATTTACAGACCAATATTTCTAAACGTTTAAACAAATAATGAAGTGTATATAGATTTACTAATACCATACGAATTGCCTAGCTTGCTACTTAAAACAAGTTTAGGGCTCACGGGGGGGTGTGACCGGTCAGCAGAGGATGCTTACTCCTCCATGGCACCTGATCCTCTTCGCTTTGTCGGAGGTCCGTGTTGCCCTACACTCGATTTTGTATATGTTTTTTGGATTATGATTACGTTTGACACAATGTTAACTTCGCCTTTTTGTGTTTCTAATTATATATTGGCTATTTTTAACTTTTTATCGACCAATGAAAAAAGGGTTAATCCCAATTATTATGTCAACTTCCGTCAGCCCTTTAAGAATGTGTCGGTTATGAGAAGCAGTAGACGAAAATTGAGGTTGATTATAGCCGATGAACTTTATTTCCAGTTCACCATGAGGATGCGAGAGAAGGGACCTTGACAGAGCTGCTTCTAAACGGTAGGGGTCTAATTCTAAGAATTAATGGACTTTTTGCCGACAATTGCAAGTGTGTATACGTGGGGATCCGGGTTAGAATAGGTCCTCAGCATCACCTTGCGTGTCGTAAGAGGCGACTGAATGGGGCGTTCATTCGGACGTGACCGCAAAAACCGAGCCCCGGTGTCACAGCAGGTGTGGCACGATAAAGATCCCACACTGCTCAAAGGCCCTGAGTGCCGAGAATAGGCCTAAATTTTGCAGCCCTTCACCGGCATTGGTGACGTCTCCATATGAGTGAAATATTCTCGGTGGGACGTAAAACAATAAATAATCAATCAATCAATGCAAGTGATGTGGCTGGTAAATAAGGAATTCAAGATGGCGGCGTGAGATACCTTATCATATTAGTTTACGGGAAGATTTTTTTTCTTCAAATATATTCAAAACGT
>CAJDSM010020804.1:14390-27993 GCA_903981925.1 Ostrea lurida
CAAAACGTCAAGTGTCTGTGCTTGAGCCTTGTAATGTATATACATTGTATAAAGTTGTGGTACTCCATGGACAACTGGTGAAGTCTCAATATGAGTGCAAAATTCTCGACGGGACGTAAAGCAAACAAATAATCATGAATTGATGTGTACTAATATTTGATGGATTCCTTGATTGATTAATTATTGTTTTACACCCCACTCGACAATATTTCACTCATGGTGACGTCACCATTGCCGGTGAAGATTTGCAAAATTTAGGTCTGTGCTCGGCACTCGCGGCCTTTGCGCAGGGAGGGATCTTTATCGTGCCACACATACTGCGACACGGGACCTCGGTTTTTCGGTCTCATCCAAAGGACTGCCCCATTCAGTCGCCTCTTGCGACACGCAAAGGGGATGAAGAGGGCCTATACTAACCCGGAGTCTTAAGGGTCTCTTTGATGGACGATTTCATCGGTATTTTAACAAAGGAAAAAAAACCAGCTTTACATAAAGCCTGGGGAACATAATCTATTGCATTATAGTATAGGAAGTGGACCGGGAATAGAACCCGTGATCCTTGCATTACTACATGTGTAGTCAAGTCAAATGATCTATCTACTGAACTAACCATGTCGAAATCCAGAGTCCGCATGGCCTGAACTAATACACCCATCCCTCCTTTTGTCTTCGCCCTCGAAAACACATAACCTGGATAATTTTCATCCCTGGCAGGAAACTTGCAGTCCAGAGATGTTCAGCGAGAAAATAAAATTAATATAAAGGAAATGAGAAAGTTTTGGTTCAGTGGACCTGGAATCGAACTTGGGATCCAAGGATTACTAGAGCTATCCAGGCCGATGTCCACGGTCCATACAGTCCTAACTACTACTTTTTCCTCCCTGTTCGCTCTCGAAGGTACACAATCCAAATTCTTTAAGTCCTGGCAGTACTTTCACCTGTAAATCCAGGGGTGTTCATAGGCACCAAATGTAATGTGTGTGTGTGGGGGGGGGGGGGCCTAGACCGGGATTCGAACTCATGCCCCCCTTGAATCTTTAGTCAGGTGCTCTATCAACTGAGCCACCGAACCCGTCTGACAGCTACAATCCTCCCTCTATAAATTGTCTTCGATCTCTAAAAACACACAACGCAGGTAGGTATGTTTGCCTTTTGTAAGATTTTCATCTATCAGTTTCAGGCGTTAGTGTAAGGAACCAACTGTAATATAGGAGAGGAAACACTTGTCTTGACAGGACCAGGAGTCAAACCCGGAACCCTTGCATAACTAGTCAGGTGCTCTAACCACTAACCTACCCAGGCCGATATCCACGAACCATATAGCGTTAAGTACTGTATTCCTCCCTCCTTCTTCTTGTCCTGAGGCTCGCTCTCAAAGACATACAACCCAGATTTGTTCCGCCTCTGACAGGACAACCTGCAGTGCAGGGGTGGTCAAATGCACCAACTGTAGCATAGGAGAGGAGAAAATATATGGGTGGACCGGGAACCGAACCCGGAACCCCTGCATTACTAGTCAGGTGCTTTACACGGCTCGTATAGCCTAACTAATACACTATATCAAAAGCGAGTGATAGTTGGCTATATTCCTGTATGAATCATGCCATAATTTTCATGATTGAGCGTGTGCGTAGACTGAATGGAGCATCCTGTTCATTGTTTAGAGAAAGTTCTGGAAACTCTTCAAATCCGACTTAAGGAGTGTGGCAAGTAAGGTCGTAATAAATACGTGGAGTGCATTGATTGTTCCGTTTCTTATATCTTGAAAGTATCCTCGGAAACCCTCGGTCGGTTGCACTTCTTGTACGGTAAAAGAAGTGCAACCGACCGTGGATTTCCGACGATGTCTCGAAAGTTGCGTGAATGAGACGTGAAGCTTTCAGTTGTGACGTCATATTAAGATAACACAAATACATAACGTCTAACGTAAAAGAAAGCAACATTCGTCAAAAGACCTAACTTCGAGCAAAAAAAAAAATAAATAAATAAATAAATAAAAAAGAAAAAGGAAACTAAACTAAAAACTCTGGAAAAAAAAAACGAAAGAAAAAACCGTATTAAAATGGGAATAACTTTTACCTGTGGTAATTAATCATTGTGAGTGCTTTTATGGCATCGTCGAAAGCACAAAATAATATCATAAAGTAAAAAAAAACCCACCAAGTCATGTGTTGGGAGTCTTATTTTTTCCTATCTAAATTAAAAAAAAATTTGCTGAATATATGGAATTTGCTAACAATATTGGTTACCATTTTGAGCATATCTTTTAAAATGAAAAAAAAAATTAACAGCCATTGATTTTGCCGTGAGATCTCATTTTGTTGTCATAGATTCTATTTTCGATCCATTTCTGTGGTATTGATTAAAACTGTTTCTTAAAAGAGAAATTTCTCCGGTTTACAACACCTTACTATAATTTTACTGCATGAATTTGACTTTGTTGAACTCTATTCGTGGGTGGATGTAGAACATATTCAAGAACCCTGGGCAAGGCCCATGCTTTTACTTTTTTGCCCAAAAAGGGGAATTACAGACATTAAAATGCCTCTACATGACCATTTTGATAAAAATTGTTCAACCAAAGTGGGGGTTGCGGTGTAATTCCCTCCAATTCCACCACCACTATTTGACCCTGATTCATCTTAAAGATATTTCTGTCGAACTCCCCATCATATGAGGGTTTTTTTTAACTGTCTTAAATTACTAGCGGGCACAACGAGCTCTAACCATAACCTATGTATTGAACAGAGAAAAAAAGCCAAATTATCCAATAATCCACAATCAACTATACCCACCTCCACAAAAAGTACGCAGCCATTGAAATCTACGACAAGGACACACCAGGCTGAACGCTGGGTCCTAGTTGATCTGGTTGTCACATCTACTCAGTGTCCGAATCTAAAACTGTCTTTAAAAAAACAAAATTGATTTTCTATCAAATTGCAAGATATAATTTTGAATATTTTTTAACCTTTTTCTGTTTCTATGAAGGAAAACGATATTGCATTAGTCATAATGTGAGAAATGCAGACAAAGTTATCCTCCACAATTTCTTTCTTGAAAGTTTCTACAAAGCAATATTAGTTGCCGTCGTGGAGTAGGAAATTTTGTCGTAAAATTGTGATTTCCTAGTTCAATGACCGAAAAAATAAAGTTTATTAAGTCAAACATGATTATTATACCCCCCGCAACGAAGTTGTGTGTGTGTGTGTGGTGTGGGGGGGGGGGGGTGTATACTGGAATCGGGTTGTCCGTCCGTCTGTCCGTCTGTAGACGCAATGGTTCCCGGGCTCTAAAGTGTTATCTTTTCACCTAGAGTAACCATATTGCACATATGGACTACCCATGGGACGAAGATGTTCCCTATCGATTTTGGGGTCAAAAGGTCAAGCACCTGGACAATGAAGTAGCAAAACGGTTTCCGGGCTCTAAAGTGTTATCTTTCCACCTAGAGTCACCATATCATACATATGGATAGTTATGGGACGAAGATGTTCCCTATTGATTTTGGGGTCAAATGGTCAAGCATACTGGACAATGAAGTAGAAAATGGTTTCCGGGCTCTAAAGTGTTATCCTTTCCACCTAGAGTCACCAATATCATACATATGGACTACTTATGGGACGAAGATGTTCCCTATTGATTTTGGGTCAAAAGGTCAAGCACACTGGACAATGAAGTAGCAAAATGGTTTCCGGCCTCTAAAGTGTTATCCTTTCCACCTAGAGTCCACCAATCATACATATGGACTACTTAAGGTACGAAGATGTTCCCTATCGAATATGGTTGATTCAAAGAGGTCAACGGTCAAACGCACTGGACATGGAAGTACCAATGTGAATTTTGGGCTGTAGAGCATTATACTTTCAACCTAGAATCACCATGTCATACAAATGAACTGTCCATGAGTCAAGGATGTTTCCTATTGAATTTGGGTTCCAAAGGTCAAGCTCTCTGCACATAAAGGTAGTGATATGATTTCTATTTTAAATTCTTGAACAGTTAACAATACCCTTCGGGAGATTGGGGTAAGCGGGGGTATCCTTAGCGAGCATTGCTCACAGTACCTCTTGTTTTTAACCGGAACTAGTTTTAAAATTATCAGTGCCTCCTGACTATTTATCAGTTTCGGGGGAAGGAAGGCAGGTGTGAAGGTCACAGCAATTAATTGCCTTGAGCTTTGCCGCTGGCATACCCCACCCGACCCCAAACATCTGTAGTTGCACCATTATCTAGATTAAGTACCATTGGTTCAACCAAATATGTGCAATTTGAATGTCTACTTTATCTTTTTGAATATCATTAAGGACACAATATAATCTATGTAATCCAAATCAATACTTTTTGTTATAAGAAACTAACTTCAACTCATTAATTTGAAATTACAATTTGTGATAATGTACCAAATAATTCCTTGCAACAATGTCATCATTTTTTTGGGGGAAAAAAGCAGAATTGCAATCGGGTTCAATCCCCAACGGTCGCATCAGGATTAAGGTATGAAAGGTACACGATGGCAGAGATTGATCCCGTCATAAAAGAATCAGGTCACAAGAACCTTAAAAAATTATTAACAAATTGTCAGTTAATCTATCACCTATACATCTTATTCAACTGCTATTGTTTGAATAAAAATACAGAAATATCCAATTTATTTGTCTCGCTACACAGGTAAGGGGGAGGGGGTGCACTACGTTTTTATATATGCAGTATATATTTTTTTTATCAGTGTCTTATGAATAAGTGATAAATAGTACATTTTATATACATGTATATACTCTCGGATGAAATAAGAGCGATTTCAATGTTTACATTGACTTCATATCGTTATAAGTACGGTCCCACTTCTCCAATCAAATCTATTTCTCTAGTATCTTTAATCTATGACAAGCAACCTATTTCATACCTTTTAATCAATCTTAATGCCTTGTAATAAAGCACGGCGTCATCTTTTGTGTCCTTAAACATTAGCTAGCGAAAAAAGTAGCATTTTATGTACAGTGTCGAAGACAGCGTTTGATCATCACAATTTAACAAATATTGGAACAAGAGTTTAATAATACATTTTTTTTGTTTCGTTAAGCGTAATTAGGTATATATGTGTGAGTCTCATCACGTCAAATGAGCTTCAATATTTCGTAAATATCAAAAGGACAAAAACACGAGGCGGAGAGCATTTGGAAAATAATCAATGTCTGTCGATATTAATGTTTCTTCGTTGTGTCAAAAATCAAAAGCTTGAAAGGAGGAGACAGACGCATGAGTGCGCGATAGTACGTGAAACATTCCATTAACATTTAGACGTATAACAGACCGCATTTCATTTGCGAGGTACAAGTCTTTTCATTGTGCTAATTCAGAAAATAATGACACATTTAGATGCATTAATTCGTTGAGATTGCGGCATTTTTAGTGTAACATTAATACGTCAGATTGTATTTACGTTTCTTATCAGTGTACGTCAGCGTGACTTACATCGTTTGATTTGGAGTTCATAATACGGGTATATCAGATTAAGTTGAAAGTTGACATGGGACCAAATAGACGTGGACATTGACCTGGAATTTTTCCATGATATCAGTGAAAAATCGAAGTACCTCAGTCAGTAGTAATATTTATCTGTTGAATGGCATAACCATATCAGTTTGATATGCATTCGAGTGTTTTTTAAGACATTGTGATCCAGAAACTGGACACAAACATGGTATACGACTTCCATGTGAGACATGGAGTGAGAATATATTTGGTGAAGGGGGCATATACATGTACATAATGAATATTCTAAAGAAATGACATGCAAATTGATCAAAATTCCCAAATTAAATGAATTGTAAATTCAAACTTTTTTGGTTTCTTGCGGTGAAAAAATTCCATCAGTGTAGATTAATATTCCAGTATCTAAGAAGTCATAGGTCTGTTCTGGTCTGGATTTCTAGGAAAAATAATTTAAGGTAGATCGATCCCCATGTGATGTCATAGTGTTTTGCGAAAATCTTTAATTATCAAATTAAACTTTGTGCATACAGTAATAAAAATATGTCTTTCTGAAGATTTTATTCACCGGATAAAAACTAAATAAAATTTCTACACTATTAACTGTGAAAAAGGTTTTTTTTCTTACTTAAAGAGACATTATATAGCTCATTTTTCATATTTTAGTCAAGTGCTATTTAAAATGCGTATCGACAAAATGATGAAAATAATATCGATACCAACTACTTTGAACAATTTAATGCATCAATTTGCTCTCAACTGCGCTTTGAATATCCGGAATTCAAACGTTTCTTTATGCTGACTCGGACATTTTGTACTAAACAGAAAGATTATTTATGACGTCACACTTCGACAAAGGGTGTGGCTTCAAAGTCAAGTAAAATTTGACCAAAAAGAAATAAATATCAGATATTGATTCAATTTTTGTCCATTAAGACCAAGGAACATTCAGTGGCAAAATATGAAATATACAGCGAACGTGATCTTCAGTCGTCACAGTCAAAACGTTTCACATCATTGTACACATCTATATTTATTGTGGCACATACCCTTGTATGATATTATGTAACTGTATATTTATATATTTTGATTTGTTTGTATATATCTACATGTATATGCTGTAAGGCATTTGATCAATAAACTATACTATATTAGTAATCGCAATGAACTTTATTACGATAGCAATAAAGTATGCATGAAAAATGACACCTTTCTTCGTAAATAGAGTTCCATATACTCTGCTTTCTTGAAATGCTAACCTACATTTGTATAATATCTTTTCATGAGTGCACGAATAATATATATAATGTGCGTGGCTTACTTTACGCTTGAAGCGGAAGCCAAAAGTTTGATTGAATTCAGCTAGATAGATTGAAATTGAAGTAAATAATAAAATTATATTGCCTTAGTTTCTTTTCTATTGATTGTTTATCATCTGAATATGTTTTCCAGATTTGGCAAACGTCTAACACTATGATGCAATAATTTAAGACTGTGTATTGAAAGTGAACTTAGAAATTGGAAATTTCAATCTAATTTTTTTTAAAGAAGGTCCGCGCTGAAATTTTTTCCCACGAGTGCAGAATCAGAGCTGACATTCAAGACCATTGCATTGTGTTAAATACATGTTATAAATTCAAATATTGTTTCTTTTTTCAAAGGCTTTTTGTACTTTGTAAGATATTTTCCCAATATGCCAGATAATTTCTTTAAGTATTTGAAGAGGAAAGAAGATTGAACAAGTTTGAGACAGAGGGTCGTCTGAAATGTAATATGGGTTTCAAATATTTTAAATCAAAGATTTTTATATGAGGACATCTTAAAGCATAAAGTTGAAACTCATCTTCGACATCCCTTTACACATTTGGCATATTCTTTTTTTCAAAAGGAAATTTTCTGATGTCGGTGCCAGTGTTCGAATATTATAACAGTGTGAAGATAACCTTATATTTGAAAATATATTTCTTATATTGATTAAAAATCGGTTTAGTTAAAGTAATTTGTATGTAACATGATCCATAAGATGTTATATACATGTAACATTTGATGACGAGTTTATATCACTTAATATATTTTGCTTAATATATTAATCAGTAAGTCTCTCTTTAACAATACAAATAACCATATTTGGACGCTCAAAACACTATACATTTCAAAAAATATCACTCAGCCAATTTCATCTTAGAATACTTTTTTACATTTGGAGATCCAATTCTTACAATTGGGTTTTGTAGAACAAACCTTATACAATACTCCATTGTGGACTTCAAATACAATTTTTCGATTGCATGATTTCAACCAATATTTTGATTATTCGTAGTTTTTCTAACAAGTATTAATGGAAGTCTACCCCAAATTCACAAAAACCAAAAAATTTGGGTAGGACCTTTCAACAACCCAATATACTTTACAAAATCTCAGATGGACTTTTTCCAAATCCGTGCATTGATTACCCCAGAACTTCCATCCCTAGATTGCATACTCGACAATATATGTATCACAAACAATGACAACATAGTCAAATGATTAAAATTCATTCATTTACATTTTCGCTTGAGACAAAAACATTGATTTCTGCATGTGCAGAGATAAACTGCTTTTTGAGATGATAACTTACCATTAAAAATTCAAACAGAATACCTAACTAAACAAAAATTCATCAACAACCTCTATCTTTTCCATTAATAAGTCCACTTTTCATCTGGCTTAACATTACCGTGTTCTGAAAATCACATAACTTATTTTTTATAATTAAAGATTAGTGACCATTTTTGATGTAATGAACATAAGGAATCTAACATTTTCTGTAATCCAGTTATACTTTTCGAAAAAATTTACCGCTATCACTGCGTACATGAGTAAGGAAGAGCGAGAGATCTTGTAGCTTCAGTAGGTGTTCCACATCCATTTTTTAAGAAATCATTTCACATTATCATCACTACAAAGAAAGAACAAAATTGGTGAAATTATTTCCCCTTGCAAAAGGCCTAAATGGTTAATAAAAGGATCTGGAAACTTTTGCCAGCAGATAAAAACTCTTGTTCTTAATTTTTCCATATAATGATTTTTATAATAGTTTATAGTTTCCCTCTTATTCCAAGTTTTGCTATTTTATTGCCAAAGATTGTTTCTATCAATGGACATCAAAAAGCTTGTTCTATGTAAAAACAGCAATAATAATTTAGATTTGTTACTTCAAATGCTCTCCAATAATAGCAATTTAGAGAGAAAATTGCATCTACCGTGCTATGCTTAGGCGGAAAAACCCAAACTGAACTCGTCTGATATCACATCATTCTCATTGGACCATGATAAAAGTAGATTCAAATAGAAGTAAATAATTTACACATACAACTGATTAAACTATCTATACCTCTAAATTTGAGGGCTTGAAAGACACTTTTTTATTGTAACTGGTACATACATAGAGCATCACAACAATATATTCAGGGAAACAACCAGTTTCAAACATTAGCATTGAAAATTCTGTGGATAATTGGAATTAACTATCAGAAAATCAATAAAATATTCGTATCAGAATCCATCTTTACTATGACTTCTTTGTTTCGCTTAAGCCCTTTAATGCCTGTATAATCTCACGCTTTTATCGTATATTAACAAAAATGCGCTAGAATAAGTGGTTTTGTATAAAACAACCACAAAATGAATTTCAACGCAAGCACTTTCTTTTTAATTTATTAATCGCTTGGGGATTAAATTAGGCACCGCCAAGCCGATACAATGATACCCCGCCATAATTATGGATCCAGGGACAACCTCCTTTTATAAAAACATCGGAAATCATTGAGGATTAAGGATGTAGTTGCAAAGATTAAGGTATTTTACGTAGAAAAACCTTACGTCCAAGGCACCTAACTCCTTAAAAAAACATCGGCCAGCATTCTCTTGCAACATCACATCTCCAACATTGTGATCTTCTTCTTTGTACCAAGCTTCAAAAGAAATGAATCTTACATTTTTCGGGTGATACAGGTATCACGAATTTTTAGACAGTTGCGCTGAAGCGCATCAAAATGAAAAAGTTTATACCGTCTAAAAATCTCGGTGATACCTGCACCACCCGAAAAAATATAAGTTATTTCTTATCATTAATTTTATATTACATCAAACATACTAAGTCCATTCTACAATTTGATGTGTGTTCAGATACAGTGAATTGTTGTTCAGGTACGTTATCGAAAAAAATCACCTCAATCTTAACAAGTTTTCTGGTCGTTGGGAACAACAGACGTACATATTTTGTATAAGAAACATCTGATTGCCCACACTAGTACTTTCTAATAGATATTTAAGAGCATGTCTTCGTTTCTTATAGATGATATTTATGTAGTCTTGTGGAGACCATGTTCTTCCAACAATTCTGTTGTATTCCTATGGGCACTAATTGTGCCCGCCGTATTGGCCAACTTATTTTTATATTCATACGAAGCAGAATTTGTTAAAAACTGTCACGGGATAAAAAAAAAAAAAACTTGCCGTGTCCTTCAACCTTACTTATAGTATATAGACGAAGTCTTATCAATTAACAATCATAATATTCTCACAATTATGTCCATTTGATATATCCTGACGAACTCGAAAATAAGGACACCACAGAATCTGACAGATCTGCTTCATATTTGGATTTTACTTACATTGACGTTCGTAATGGCATACTGACAACTTACATATATATTGAAACTATGCTTGACTTGCAATCGCAGGCCTCTTGTAGTAATGTACCATACTTCTCCCTGCTTATGGTGTTACATTGTATGTCTCTCAGTTGATTCGATACGCAAAGGCATGCCATGCGTATGAGGATTTTTTTTAAAGCGAGGCCAACTACTAAACAAAAATGAATTGTTGTGCAGGGTTATAACGAATCTCATTTAAAGTCATCATTCGCAAATTCTACAGGTCGCTATAATGACCCTTTGTGTTCGATACAAATTATCACTAAGTCATATGTTGATGCTTTTTTCATACCCTTTGTTAGACTGTCATTTTCGTACTAAGATTTGACGACGGGTAACCCCGTTTACTTTGTTCGGACTACGGTGCTCACGGCGGGTGTGACCGGTCAGCAGAGGATGCTTTACTCCTCCATGCACCTGATCTGCCTTCGCTTTTGTTGGAGGTCCGTGCTGCCCTACACTCGATTTTGTAATATGTTTTTGTTATATAAATGATTACGATTGTTTACTTCGCCATTTTTATGATTATCTAAAGGTTTTTAGCCATATGGACAATCAGCGGTAGTAACCATTTAAAATAAAATTAAATGATATCAAAACATCCCCCATAGGGTTTAGGAGGAGTTGCGAAGATGAAGTATTTTGCATAGAAAATCCTAAATCCAAGGGCCCTAACTCCTTAAAAAACATCGGACAACACTCCCCTTGCAATATGCACATTCTCCACATTGTGCTCTTTCTTTGTACCGTAATTTAATCAAAATCCCCAGAGGTTTTAGGAGAGTGAGACGACAAAGTGAAAGGAACTCTGTCAGACGGACAGACAGACGGATGACAGCGGTATAAAATAATACGCCCGCTCTTCATGCGGGCGTATAAAAAATTATATATTTTTAACCCCCCCCCCCAAAAAAAAACCCACAAAAAACAAAACAAAGACAACAAAAAAAAAAAAACCCCAACATTTTCATACGTATACCGGACAGTGGATATTCCATCAATTCTGATGACTAACAAGTCAAATCTTTCGGACCCGCATTTCCTTCGTGACGAACTAAATACCAAAAACTTCTGCTTCATCAAAACGAAAATCAAATTACATGTACGCTTTACCGTGTCGAATGTTTGCGATTTTGAGTAATCCTCCACTTGGAATTGAATCCGTATTAGAATTTGCCCAATTGCCCTTAACCTCTGTTATAATTTCATATCAGATAAAATCTCCTTCAGTATAATGTCTACCGAGTATAGACCGTTCTCAATATTTCGTCAGGATTGGGGCACATTGAACTTGTTTTACTATTGCTTACATTTTATTAGCGTGAAATAGAAGACTTAGAAAAATGGAATTGAATTCCTATGTTTTCAAGGAGTCCGGGCTGATGTGCAGAGACAGCTTTTTATTTAGAAATCCGCGTAGCTTCAGAACTGTGGCTCTCTAAAAAAATATGATTGGAAGAAGCTGCGAATTTTCAGGTTGTACTGGGCCTGTCATAATTTGAAGGCATGTTTGGGCAACATAAATGTTAGAAAATATGTGAGGAATTTTAGTTATAGGATTCATGGCTCTGTGATGATTACATTGTATTGACCTTCAATCATTAGCAATTTTTTAATTAACGTCGTAAATCGAGGCTTTTTATAAAGAGTGGATCTGTTAGCGCTCTCTCTGATCTATCTCAATATTTTTTTCAGAGAGCTGCAGTTCTGCAGATAGAATCCACGAGATCGAGTTAACAATCTGCCCTTTCAAGGCCATAGCACTGTGACCTCAAAATGTTTGGAAAATTCTCGTTTGTATATTTCAGTTATTTTGCAATATTATAAATTGGCGAAGTAGACAATGTTTAAACGTAAATCATAGTCCCAAAAACTCTCTTCTCTCTCTCTCTCTCTAAAATGATGCTAACGTGTCTGTAATGTCAAGTTAGTATTTTCAATACATTATAATAGTGATTTTATAGTAGTGATTTACTTCATGGTTTGTAACTAACGCTGGCAGCATAAAACATACATTAATATATCAGCATACTGTCTTTCTTCAGAATAATAGCCAATAAACCAAGTCGGGAAGTTATTCAAGAAGACCGAATTACTTTGCACATTGATCGACATTCTTTGTTTATAAAACCCATAACACCTCCGTACACAAGGATTGATTGTATGATGTATTTACTGTTTTACGTCAGTACCGAGAATATTCACTCATATGGAGACGTCACCATTACCCAAGGAGGGATGATAGAGTACTCTTGGTTCGAACAAACACATGGCACGAGTCTTGTTTACATTTTGAAGAAGTTGGTGACTGTTGTAGCTCAGTTGTTAATCAACAATTGGCATTCATATTTCTCCTGACCATTAGAAATGCCCTACTTAAGCACTTTAAACATTAAAATAATGAAAAAATACAAATTTTACAAAATAGTTAGTATCTAAAAATTTGTCCTATGTCCCTTTGAAACATTGGTTGTGGGGCTTGGTGGGGGGGGGGGGGGGGGGGGGGGTGGGGGGGGCCAGGGGACCTCCAAGAAGAAACTGATAAACTTCTGAATTTTTCTTGCGTTACGCTATAAATCGATGGAATATTTATTTCGTAATTACAAAGAAGGTTTACCGATTTTGGATTATCTCTTGTTGATTCGAAATCTATTGTAGCGCCAACCATCAATGTACGCTAGCAACTGATTTTTTGTAGCACAAAAGGCCTTCCGCATAAACGTAAATCCTTGCTACTGTAAGGACCGAATCTGGCGTTCAATCTGGCTCGTCCAAGGCCTCAAACAGCCGCTTTCGCAACACTGTGTGAATTCTTTCCATCTTAGTTATGCAGTATGTTGGTTCCAGCTGATAGATGTGACGACAAAGTTCCAGCTTTATTGCCATCTGAAATAAACTGTGATGGCATATAAGGACTGGAAAAATTTCCCACATCTCCACTGCCGACAATGCGATCTCAAGTTAGAAAATACAAGACCTTCAAATATATATATGTTGGAGTTAAGCTCGTTCAATATCATAGGATGTCTGAAAAATTGAGCATAATATTGATAATTAATAAAGATACCCGGTTACATGATTTCTAGATGTAACTTTGATAAAAAAAAGGATGTTTTTCAGATACCGTTAAATATAACTAGGACACAGCGTGCAAAACCAATTACCTGACCGAGCTAATTGAGTCGTCACAAATTTGTATCGATGCCAAATTGACAATCGTAAACTCGGTATAATCGGAAAGTAAAGATGTCTTTGACATATCGATGATTGACCATAGTGTCGGACAAAGTTCGGCATATCGTCATCTTGCTCCTACCACATTAATTTTAAAAGTAATGCGATGTCTTTTTCCTGCCATAGTCAAATTTCTTTTTGTAGGGCCTCGGTTTCTACATGACTTTCCCAAAAGTCCC
>CAJDSM010020805.1:9051-27995 GCA_903981925.1 Ostrea lurida
GACCTTGTTACAAGGCCTGGCTTAGTAGAAGTTCTGCATTCTAATATCGACCTTGATACATATTCTAACATCACACCCGCCGTGAGTTCATTGATATGATGTCAGGGTAACGGATAGTAATTCCGTTAGTAAATCAGTGAATGAAAAACGGCTTAACAATGGATATGAACACATCACACAGTACTTGACCCAATGGCAGGTATACTGGCAAACTAAATCGTTATGACTCTTCCGCTTGTACACTGTCGTCTTGCATTACATTTGTTGAACGTTACTTGTAGTATAAAGAATAAAACAGATAGATGGATAAATTTATGCCCAATCTAATTAAAATCAGATCCTCTCAAATCGTTACACTGTCCAGTGTAACGTTTAGATGGATCTGATTTTAATTAGATTGGATAAATGCCTTGGCTAAATGAGATGAAAATTAACATAGCAACACGAAAACTTTCATTACATGATCTTCGTAATTCATAAGGCATGTTTCCTTTCACTATGTTCATAGGACGCTTTATTGAGATCTACACCCTGGTTCTCACAGCATGAATCCACCTATGTGTTCACCAGGAGCTTGATATATTATCGTCACGAGTCTCACGCCAGATTAACCCACGTGCTCCTTATCTACATTATTTAGGAGATATAGTTGTTGTAACTGTAGGATATTAAGCATTTGACTCGGTCATCGTATCAATATTTTATCACTATTTCTATATTGGATTGATAAATGAATCTTTTCTCTTACTTCAATAAAGAAAGAAAAATAACTATGAACGATGACACGAAAACTGTACTATCAAATGGAAAAAAGGAAGTTTCATTGCAATCATTTTTTTGCAACTAATGGTATTTTAAAAAACCAAGACAACAATATCGCCGTGCTTTATCGTTTTATGAAATGGGTTTCGTGTCGATATTCTATCCGTGGGTGGAAGGTCATTTCTTACTTATGTTCATGTAGGCATTAGGATTGGTGTACATATGTAAATGATTATATTGAAAGTCTATAATTTGCTATAATGATAGCCTTTGACTTAATGCATGCTGCAGATGTTCAAATAATATTCAGTAAAAAAAGTCAATTTCCTGAGCCTAATGCTGAGCAATGTAATTCAATGCAGTGGCTGTTCAGTAAATACTGTCCATAAACCTACGTAGTTCTGTCGAAGTAATGTCGTTAAATGCTTTGAAGAAATGACATGTAAAGGTATATTTTGTCAAAACAAAACATCATTCCTTGAAAACAAAGAGCTCCCATTTCAACCCTGTGGCTGCCACTGATTATTTCCCACATTGAAGGAGTTCTATTTCTGTTTCTTTTGAACTTTATAAATGACTTATGCTTATAATGATTATAAATAACCAAACACAATATAATTTTGCTTCACCAATGATTAAATTTACATTTCATTTATGAATTTAATCAATTTTCTATATGGGAAGACTGGTCGCTGTAGTTCAGTGGTAGAATGTTCCTTTCACAACTGTGGGGTCATGAGTTCTAGCCCCGCCGCATCAGCATATGTAGTGATTGCTCTTTCACCAAACAGCAAGAATCATGGGTCTTTCGGATATGGCCTTAAAAAACGGGGGTCACTGCACGTACGTGTCACGGCAGGTGCTGGCATGTCAAAGAACCCTCACGCTGCGGTTGTAAGCGATAAACATAATTCTAAATTTGCTAAACACAGGCCTAAAAGTTTGTGGTACTTCAGTAAACTGTAGATGTTTCAAAACGAGTTTACAAGTGAAATCTCGACGGGACATAAAACAACCAACCAATCTACAGGAAAAAGTAACTTAAAGGTTATCACATGTTGGCAAAGCGGACGGTCTAACTGACATGCCCGTCTACACACGGCGTCGAGAGCTTATTCCTTGTTAAATCAACTATTCTAACCTATTTTTACTTCCTCACTTGTTATCAAATGATTCATGTTGGATCCCCACGTCAAACAAATAACTATTGACAAGCAATAAAAACAGAACAATTGCAAAGAATCTTACTGCTGTTGTCAAATTATGTGA
The DNA here is from genome assembly GCA_903981925.1 of Ostrea lurida. Classification (NCBI taxonomy): domain Eukaryota; kingdom Metazoa; phylum Mollusca; class Bivalvia; order Ostreida; family Ostreidae; genus Ostrea; species Ostrea lurida. The sequence goes on from CAJDSM010020805.1 coordinate 11,083, forward strand.
ATGTGTAAATGACTCGCTGTGTTTACTGTGGTTATAAATTATTCAACACTCTAAATTTCCTCAAATCACTGATTAGAATTTATATTTATCATTTATGTTTCCCTGACTTGGGCATAAACCAGAAATCAAATACTGCACAGCTACAAAACGGTAAGTTTAAAACCCTATTGAATAGTATGGATAAACAAGTAGTCAAATCAGTGAATGAAAAAGGGCTTAACAATGGCTATGAAACACATCACACAGTATTTGACCCAATGGCAGGTCATACTGGCAAACTAAATCGTTATGACTCTTCCGCTTGTACACTGTCGTCTTGCATTACATTTGTGAACGTTACTTTGTAGTATTCAAATGAATAAATAGATAAATGGATAAATGCCTTGGTTAAATGAGATGGAAATTAACATAGCAACACAAAAACTTTCATTACATGATCTTCATAAGGCATGTTTCCTTTCACTATGTTCATAGGACGCTTTATTGAGATCTACACCCTGGTTCTGACAGCATAAATTCACCTATGTGTTCACCAGGAGCTTGATATATCATCGTCACGAGTCTCACGCCAGATTAACCCACGTGCTCCTTATCTACATTATTTAGGAGATATAGTTGTTGTAACTGTAGGATATTAAGCATTTGACTCGGTCATCGTATCAATATTTTATCACTATTTCTATATTGGATTGATAAATGAATCAATAAAAAAAGAAAAATACTATGAACGATGACACGAAAACTGAACTATCAAATGGGGGAAAAAAGGAAGTTTCATTGCAATCATTTTTTTGCAACTAATGGTACTTTAAAAAACCTAGACAACAATATTTTCGTGCTTTATCCTTTTATTAAATGGGTTTCGTGTCGACATTCTATCCGTGGGTGGAAGGTCATTTCTTACTTAGGTTCATGTAGGCATTGGGATTGGTGTACATATGTAAATGATCATATTGAAAGTTTATAATTTGCTATAATGATAGCCTTTGACTTGATGCATGCTGCAGATGTTCAAATAATATTCAATAAATAAAGTCAATTTCCTGAGCCTAATGCTGAGCAATGTAATTCAAAGCAGTGGTTGTTCAGTAAATATTGTCCATAAACCTACGTAGTTCTGTCGAAGTAATGCCCTTAAATGCTTTGAAGAAATGACATGTAAAGGTATATTTTGTCAAAACAAAACATTACATGTATTTCTTGAAAACAAAGAGCTCCTTTTTCAACCTTGTGGCTGCCGCTGATTATTTCCCATATAATTTAAGGATTTTTTTAAAGCGTCGTTCTATTTCTGTTTCTTTTGAACTTTATAAATGACTTATGCTTTCATTGATTATAAATAACCAAACACAATATAAGTTTCCTCCATCACTAAATTTACATTTCATTTATGAATTCAAAAGTTTCTATATGGGAAGACTGGTCGCGATAGTTCAGTGGTAGAATGTTCCTTTCAAAACTGTGGGGTCATGAGTTCTAAATGCTGTCTGATGTGTTTCATAGCCATTGTTAAGTCGTTTTTCACACACTGATTTGACTACGGATTGTTCCGTTCACCTGATCAAGACCGGGTTCACGGCGGGTGTGACCGGTCAATAAGGGATGCTTATTCCTCCTAGGCACCTGCTCCCACCTCTGGTGTGTCCAGGGGTCCGTGTTTGCCCAACTCTTGTTTTTGTATTCTATTTGGGACTTACGAGATGGATCACTGTTCGTTATCTTTGCCTTTACTTCTGGCCCCGACGCATCAGCATTTGTAGTGATTGCTCCTTCGCCAAATAGTGAGAATCATGGGTCCTTCGTATAATTATGACCTTAAAAACGGAGGTCACGTGTCACGGCAAGTGTTGGCAAGCTACGACTGTAAGCGATAAACATAATTCTAAAGCTAAACACAGGCCTAAAAGTTTGTGGTACTTCACTAAATTGGTGATGTTTCAAAACTAGTACGAGAAATCTCGACAGGACATAAAACAACCAACCAATTCACAAGAAAAAGTAATGTTATCATATTTTGGCAAAGTGAACGGTCTAACTGACATGCCCGTCTACACACGGTGTCGAGAGCTTTTTCCTTGTTAACTCAATTATTCTAATCTACTTATTACTTCATCACTTGTTATCAAATGATCTATGTTGGACCCCCACGTCAAACAAATAACTATTGACATGCAATAAAAACAGAACAATTGCAAAGAACCCTACTGCTGCCATGAAATTATGTGAATGTGTAAATGACGTAAGCTGTTTTACTGTGGTTAATAAATTATTCAACACTCTAAGAACAAGGTACGATTGTATACATAAAAAGGCCCAATAATTTTTCTTTCTATAAAATGTGCTGAAATTACCTTTATAACCGTTTAAAGAAAGTAAAATATATGACAGGCATACTCATTAACAACATTGGAACGTTATTCCTAATTTGATAGCATTATGACATCACGAAATAAGACATTTTCCCGCCTTTTGTCAAAATGAGTCTGAAAACAGCCAAATGTGATACAGATTATTGCTCAGGAAAAGATGTGCGCATTTGTCGAGCAAAATGAAAATAAAGATATATTGTGTACATTATCAGATGAAAAACATACTTGAATATGAATTTGCTCGACGCATGCGCTGTATGTTTTCTGAAGGAAAACCCCCGAATTGAGGATATTTTCATTGAAAAATGGCATTTTTGCAATTTTTTGACAACTTCAAGCTCTTGTCATATGCCGCAAATCATTTTCTGATCAAACTGAGCGGATTTTTGGATTCCTAATATATTCCTTATTTGACTGCAGGGGTTTGAGTTCCAACTGAATCATCAATATTTTGGCCAATCGACTATAGAAACTGTACCTACTTAATTTCTCACCGCCAATCACTGATTGGATTTTATATTAAATTCTATCATTCATGTTTCCCTGACTTGGGCATCAACCGAGATTCAAATACTGCACAGCTACAAAAAGGCAAGTTTAAAACTCTTTAATTGTTTGAATATGCATATACAAGCACTATGGACACACTTCCGGTCCTGTTTGGGGCCCCTAATAATGGCGCTCACGATCTTCCCTGACAGAATATCGGCACTATGACTGATCATCCTATGTCAATCCACGTAAACAGCTTCGACTCCACGCGGGCCACTGCATCACTAGTGTGGTCCGACGATTCTTTAGGAAGCAGGTTATGTTTTTGCATCTTGCAACAGGATTTTTTTTTTACACCTTAATAATAATAATTTAAAAGTCTATTAGAACGAGGTGTTGGGTTTATTCTATCATCATATATTAATCTTCAAGAAGAAAGATTTTAGTATGATGATATAAATACATATTGAGAGGAATATAGGCTAGGGAGATTGGGGGGTGAGTTCTGAGCTCTGTCTACTAGTATCTTAAGTCTATACAACATTGCTTGCAAAGATCATTTTTAAACGTGAGGCAACATATAACACGAAGATCATAAGCATATACGAAAAATTATATTGTGACAACTTGACATTCTAAATTGAGGCTATAAACAATGTCTTTACACCCTGCAAATGCAATAAAAAGTCAATATTCCCGATTTCCTGCGAGCGCGGGGCATAAAAAGATTTCAAAAAAATAAGGTATATCATATTACAGGGTATCTAATCACTAACTGTGAATTCCGCCATGACTCTTTCCATTTTCTATGTTTCTGGTCAACATGGAAGTTATTCACGGGCATTCGGGATTTTGTATTTTTTGGGCTGCGGAAAATACATTTAAGCTTTTATAATTTGATCTTGTACAAAGTGCTATTTGATCATATGGACATCACATTCATGCGTTGCATTTTTTCTATATCACTCCTTGGATGCTCACTACATATGCTATATCTTAACCACGCACATTATGTATTTATGGAATACCGAATACAATTTCTAAACTCTTATTACTGGTTAATTTGGTGTGCGAATAATTAACCAGTAATAAGGGCCTTTTTTCCTAGGAACAGATATCAATAAGTTTTAGCAAATTATAATTTGAGATAGTGACAAGTCTTTAGATTCACAATATTTTTAGCGTAGTTGACTATCTATTTTAACAAGGTGATAGGTGTCTCACACACTTGAAACACCGTACAAAACTAATTGTGATAGATTTTCCAAATAATGGCTGTGAATAGTTAAGCCATTGTGTCATAACTGTTTGAAGAGAGAATATGAAAGTGACAATATCTATTTTAATGCGTAGATTTGATCCAAGATTCGAAAATCAAAGTAATCAACTCATACAGCTAAAAATGCTATGGTCGTTAAATGACGGAACTCTACTGTACTCTTAAATAGTTCTATTCGTTCAATGTACGGAAATAAAATGTCATTATCGAATCGAAAATCGCCAATGTGTTTTGTCTAAACAAAGTGTTTACATAATGTTAAGTCGGACAAATGAAATCTAACCAATTATTTCATATTCTTATTAAAAATGCACAGTTATTTTGGTGTCAATTAGCTGAATATAAGATCGTACTTGTCCTTTTGTAATTGTGTATGCGTAATATATCATTCCCTGTTATCTCTTATTTTCCCGCCTTCTCAATTAGACATTCTGGCAACTAAATTATTATGCATTTTCACCTCCTTGGTTCGTATAGTTCTTCATTTGCCATGAGGGTTAATGGTGTCTGGACACTCTTTGCTTTGAATGGTCTAGTATCTGAGTTAATGACATTGTAATATAGATGCAATCTCTTATATTCTACAACAAAAACACAAATGCTATTTTTTTTAACTAAGTTTAAACTGCCATGTTTTTAAGAATTATGTATTTCCATAATGGCTCTAGGTAATTGTTTGATAAATAGACTCTACCAAGTGATATCATCTATTGTTACATGAGAATTACTCAGGATACATAATTTCCCCGTACTACAGACCTTGATGTTGCAAATATAGTGTCAATTAGGTGCTACTCTAAAGACTGACCTTATGGTTCCCTATTCATGGGTTACATAAGAATGAATGTAAAAGATCGGATTACCAAATGTTTTATTTATTTATTTTTCATACATATATTAGTAGGTCGTTTGCCTGTTCATCATCTTGGTAGCCTAGTATTCTGTTAAAGTGAATATTACATTTACATCTACACTATCAGGCGATAGATTTAAGAAATAGCTCAGGAAGCACCGTGGGAATTGTTTGAAAGTTTTTAACGAAAGGAAACATGTTTACATTGCGGAGCTAAATTGCTGTTCACTGTCCAGATATAAAATAGAAAATGATTTTATCATACAACTCTGTACAAGAAGGACTTGAGCAAGTGTGTTGGATATACGGGGAATTAATTTGCAATCAATTAAATTCTCGTCGATAATGTATTGTACAATGGAGTACATCTAGCTTACTAACCATTAACGGATCAGATTTCTGTCTATATTATAAGAAAAAATGTTGTAATGCAATTTTTACTGAACTCTTAAAACGGGCTCAACTCTTCTATACAGTGCTTTTATGTAAGATTCAGATATACAAATGTTTCTCTTCATATGCAGTGTATCTCAAGAGTGATCAATTAATCGCTTTTGTTAGTAGCATAAAGGTTATTTTATGAGAATTTGTCGTTGTTTCCGAAGTCAGCTGACCTCTGGTTTTCTCAAAGATATAACGCTGCTTTGTCCCTAAGTGTCATATCAAGTATGTACTCCTCTTAAGACTGTGTACGTATGTTCAATGTTTAATGTTGATTGAACACATCAATATCAATTATTGATAGATATAGTTGCGACGGGTGACTTGAAAACTGTATGGATTCGAGCGAAAGTGACCCTAAAAAACCACCGGGTGCCGGAAAGAGTCTTGCCCAAATAAAATCAGCTACTGTCTCATATTAACGCGGGACATAATGAACGCCATCGTTCGCACCGTGCAACAGTTGTGCATATATGACGTACGTACTTTTGACGTGAAACACGTTGCTGCAGATTTGATGGCGTCGTACCTTGTTATAACCTGTGAACAGTTTTGACATTGTGACTTCGTATTAGTTTGCAATCTATTTTATTGTCAAATAACAGCAATTATATACTCAGACAAACCAGCTCAAAACCTACCATAAGGTATGTAGTGATGAAAGGTTTTACTTGAGAATATGTTAAAAAGACATTTGTGGGTAGCTTTTCCCCAAACCCCCTTTTTAAATCTATTTTTTTTACGAAGTTGTTTAATTATTGTGTATCTCTTACGCGCAGTGAACCTCGACATTTTTTGCGGACCAATAATCCGGATCCGATAGATAATTGTGTGGTTGCCAAGTGGCATTGTGGGAACAATTTTCAGCTCGATAGACAGAGAAAATGATTACGTCCGATGGTTTCTTTAGTCCTACACTGCCCTAATTATTAAGAGGGTTGAGCTCGGTAGGCACAGATCAGCTGAACATTAGCTTGCGTATGAAGTAATTTACATTCCAATAGAGCCCGACTTTCATGGTAATTGTAGATATATAAGCATAGACCTGTCAGCAAGCTGTCTTATCTTACGGTCATGTCCACTTTATTTTTAGCAAACAAATGCGTACCGCCAAATCGTTTGACAGTCCCCATAAAGGGATTGTTGTACGTCGTTTTGAAAATGGTTACTATAAACAATGTATGATCCCACTTTTGTCTTGTCACCTGGAATTTACACTTATCGGCGGATAAAATTAAGCTTTCAGTATATTCATTCTAAAACAATTAAAATGCTTTTCTTTGGTTGTGTTTACTTGGATGATGACTAAAAACTTAGTATTGCAGGAAATAAAATATAATACATTCAACGCACGAGTTAGTGGACTTGTCACTAATTATTTGTGGTAGTTGTCTGGGTCCCACCTTTCAAAAACGGTCTCATACCAATTGCAGTTGTAATCAATTTGGCGCATAATGCATAATAGAAGCACATATAAAGCAAGTACCTATTTTATTTTCTGCCTTTAAGAATCTGAATATTTTGTTTACATTTGTTTTTTCTTTTTATAATGTCATCCACATTTCTTACATTTAATTTCTGAGTTGCTTCGCTCTTATGATTATATATTACCTTGCTAATTAATTGCAATAAGAGATTACGTGCACTGTCTCATTCTAGCACCAAAAATATACAATAGCGTGTTGACAGAACGGTGTAAGAAGAAATGTAAATGTGTTTTATTTTTTATGTCGATCTAACTGAGCCACAGTAAAATGCGATTTTTACCCTCCTCCTTCTGGGGGCCTTTGCTATCATCTGCGTAAATTTTAGTTAACGATGCTAATTGCGCAAAAGTCATTGTGATTCTCATGTTTGTGAATTTAATGTTAACTCTAAAAAGGATAAGATGTATTGAGTTGAAATTGACAACCGCACCTCACTCACATCAGATTGATTTGATATATTAGACATATGGGTGTCGTTATTAGTTATATGGCTTTACTCTAGGCATCAAGATTGAATCTAATCCTACGGAGCGATCAAACTTTCTATCAGAGTAGTTTTTGCTATGCGATTTTGAGCATTTGCAATAATAACCTAATAAAATAGGATAATCAGGAAGTGGAGTCAAGATTTGATGCCTCACATTCATACTTTTATGAAACGACTAGCTTGGACAAGGGAAACGAGGATGAGGGCAGAGAAAATCACCAGAATATACCTAATCCCTCGTTTTCCACAGAAGTGAAAGTGAAGGACACTCACCCGCACAAAGAGCCACACAATAGTCATTAAGTTTATTTGAAAAAAACAGTCTGCCGGCGTCGGAGCAATGCAGTTTGGATGGATGCAGTGAATACGCTATCGAATAAAGAGATACCCGGCTAGCGCATTAATGATTTCTCTTTAATATGTTGATCTGGAAATCAGTTCGGTCATTTTCCTGTTATGGCGCTGTCTGGTCTGTTTAGCCTCATTATCTTTCAATGGTAGAACTCGGCGCTAAACACTCCTACCCACATCACTCATAGGCGATGGGCCAACGAAAATTGGTTGATACAATATTAAGGCCTTGTGTGAAATTACAGAAATAGTTCTAGCAAAATAAACCGTCACCTTTCTCCTATTACCTGTGAATGTTAAGAAAGCAAGACATGTATTCCTTTATAGAAGATGTTATCACAGATAACATTTATATTGTTTTTCAGATTTTATGCCTTGCTTACTACACTATTATAGATTATGTGATAAAAACAATGCACTGTAATGCATCAGTTTCTTCCTGTACCTACCTATGTGCAAAGAGATAAGGTGTTTAGTATCCTTAAAACAGAATATAATAAGCCAGGAAGTCTTGAGGCTAAGCCGGGTTATTTTCTAAATTGGTTTGATCTAAGTGGAATGTAAGTGTTGATAGGTTGTGATGTCCGAATTTAAAAAGCCCCACAGTATGCCAACCGTACACGCTGTGAAATAACACTAAAGTTATTTTGTTCTAAATTGTTCCGTCTAACCGGGAGACAAACACGGAGTAGTATGAATCATAGGTGTAATGGTGCGCATCGGGCCATTCCTTCAAAATTAAGAGTTAAGTTCCAAATAAGAAAAATTTAGTTTAGTAGGTTATCGTAACTAGACAATCATTTTCATCCGGTATGTGTTGATTTATTGTAAATTTGGTGGTATGGGTTCAATTAGATTTTGGAGTTCATTAACAAAAAAGAAACATGAAAATACTAGGTGACTGGGTAACTGCTCTCCAAGTGTTGAAATTTTGTGGAATAAGATTTTTACGCCAGAGAGATACGACAAATCATATACTTATAGACACAAGTAAACTACAGAATATATAACTGGCGATTTATTATAAAGTCATCAAAATTTTCTGATTATAATGTTATTTATTCCCAAAGGGAGGGTTTGGCATGTAGTTCACATAAAAAACACCACAAAAATAGGATTCCGCAATAATATAAATAACATCAAATGCTACCCGAACCTTTTGAAATGCTGTCAATCGAGGGATGATAAATAGGAACGTGGTTTTGTTTTGGAAATTTGGAATATAGGATGACATTAAAAATTTATCCACAATAAAGTCCAGGCTGAAGTTTGTCAATCCATGGATACCCGATACATATGGTACTCACCCTGTTTCACCAAACCTGGGCTTGTGAAGGAAAGAAAGAATGTGGAGGGACGAAGTTTTAGTGTTGTTGAATTTAGGGTCCAATTACAGTGCCATATTCGAGCTCGCACTAATGAAAGATTAGTAAAACAGACTACCGGGTCATTATAAAACTAGGCCGAGATTCCAAAGTTACTATGTAAACGAAAGCTGGAATTAAGCTGAATGTAAAATGCCTTGATAGGAATGTCATACTGCTGTATAATGAAAATAACCGAATAGAGGTAGTTAAAATCCTCGGAACGGGAATTGCTTCTGCATGTTAAGATGAATAAAATGATGATAAAAAATCGACCTAGGAGGATATCTCCTATTTTTTTCAAATTGGTTAAATTTGGAGAATGAATTATGAGTAAATTTGAAGATGTAGAATATTTCTATTATATCCCAATAAAAATTGTTGTGAAAGAGAACCATTTATAAAAGTTAAATGACAAATGTAATCAAACCTTATTAAATTTCTATCAAATATCTTCCTACAGGTAACCCCTACAAAATAGATGTAGTTATAAGATAATCATTTACTGTCTATGGTTCTCCATCTATTAAAGGTTTTTACATATGGCTCTTAACTTATCATCTGTGTAATGCTAGAACATCAATATAAATATAATGCTACCCCATAATCACAGGGAATGACGCATGGGTTTAGATTATATCAGGCTCAAGGTAAGAGAAATCTTGTTTAAACGATAAAACGACCAAATATGACAACAATTGCATTTTTACATCTAACATCAAACAGAATGTAAGTCATATAAACCAAATACGCACCTGAGATTATTAGGAAATTAAATTGAACTATAATATAGAGGTAATTGAATAACGAAGATTTCAACATAATTTTGAGTTTAGTTTAGAGATAGCGATATGCTAACTACGAATGTAAAATATGGGTAAATAGTTTATGTAGGCGAATTCCGAGGGTAAGTCAAGTGTGTAGAGTTATAGTTACCACACGTGTATACTATGTTTATTCTATATGAGTTAATTAGTCTTGAATCACTGTCCGGTAATCTGTCACTCTTTTTGTATATAAAATAGGCCCGAAGTTAACATATTAGATGTAACGTTTAATCAAGCAATATTCAAGAAATATAGCGATACTTCGGAGACGTGTTGTAGTAGGGCAATCACGACAGAGCTCCGACCCTAAAACGCATAATAATATAAAGGCAGAGCACAGTCTGGTAGTTATAGAAAATTCTGGTACTCATACTCAAACTCGTCACTTTTGTTTGTTATCAGCCCAATAGTGTCTAGTCTTTTTATGCACAAGCCGATGATGTGAGAGTTTTTCGAGTACCATAACTCGGACCAAAACTCTAATGCATACAACTAAAATACATCTTGCGTCCAAATGTAACTCTCGAATTCTGTAGCATTGGACCTGATTATCATTATCCACCAACTGTACAGTCTGTTTCCTGGGGTTCAATCCCAAACACTGGGTTTCGGAAAAACGAGATATGAACTCGTAGGTGATGTGTACAATAAGAATGCACAATCTAGGTTAGAATTACATATGCCATATGCACTCATTCTTCAAGATCCACTACCTATTATATAGAAAAGTGCTCAACTGGGGGAAGTTTTGAACTTGTGGAGAGTTAAGAAAACGTGCTCAAAAAAAGGTTTGTCTATAACCCTCCTGGCCCAGGTTACCGATGGTAGTGAGTTAACATATGCACTCATGCGCTTGACTTGTGTTCACCATCGGCAAGTGAGTCCCTTTGCTCACGAAAACCACTCAAGAGTAAAACACGGCGGATTTAGACTACACCATTGTTACTATAATCTTAGGTAGGAAAAATGACGTTCTTAAAAATTGATATAGAATCAAATAAGTCAAACATACTGACATAGTGATAATATCTGTAAATCGTAGAACAACCGGCGTGATATGGTTTTTTCAAAAATATTTTGCATATGATGATCTAAGTCCAACATTTACTGTACGTTGTTTCACTATTTATCTTTTGGATTATAGATAATACACTTTTTCTACAACGCGTCTCAGTCTTACTCAGTTTATGGTCACTCTCAATCCGGAGCAAGAGACTCAGTACTAATTTATAGTGTTGTTCGAGGAGATAATGAAAAAAATCGCAAAGTCCGAAAAAGTCAGAATAAAGAAATTCAAATGTGCATTTCAATAATATCATACCCCTGTGTGAATGTCTCTACTTCTAATGTCCAAAAAAACTAAGAACTAAGAACTGAAGTGGAAATCACACACGGCAGATCTTCCAATTAATCGTGGCTTGTAATCATAGAGACTGCTTAACTATATCAATTCTTCTAAAAAGAATTCTTATGGAAAATATAAACTGTATCAAATTCTCATACACATTAGATACATTTATTTGAGATTTACAATTATAACCATAATGCATTTCACTGTCCATTTGCTCAGATATGAAAACAAATGTATAACTTAAATTACGATGAACGCCATAAAATGTGATCACAAGGGTAATACACACATTTTGTTAATGTTGGTTCAAACTAAATCGTTTAAGACTCTTGCGCTTGTACACTGTTCGTCTTGCATTACAAGTTTGTGAACGTTAACTTTTGTAAGTTATAAATAATAACAGTAGATGGAATAATTTAAGCCCAATCTAATTAAAATCAGTCTCTCTCAAATCGTTACTCAACGGTCCAGTGTATACGATTTGAGAGATCGATTTTAGTTAGATTGGAATAATGCCTGTGGCTAATGATGAGTAGAAAATTAACATAGCAACACTGAAACTTTCATTCATGATCTCGTCGTATTCATACAGGGCATGTTTTCCTTTCCACCTATGTTCATAGGAACGCTTAGTTGAGATCTACACCTCCTGGTTCTCAACTAGCATGAAATCCACCCTAATTGGGTTTGTTTCACCAGGAGCTTGAGTATATAGTCTCACGAGTCCTCACGAGCCTAGATTAACCTACGTGCTCCTTATCTACATTATTTAGGAATATAGTTGTTGTGACTGGTAGGATAATTAAGCATTCTGACTCGGTCATTGTATCAATATTTTATCATATTCTCTATATTGGATTTGATAAATGAATCTTTTCTTCTGTAACTTCAATAAAGAAAGAAAAATAACTATGAACGATGACACGAATAACTGTATATGCAAATGGAAAAAAGCGAAGTTTCATTGCAATTCATTTTTGTTGCACTAATGGTATTTAAAATACCAAGACAAACAAATATCGCCGGCTTATCGTTTTATGAAAAGGGTTTCGGTGTCGTAAGTATTTATCCGTGGGTGAAGGTCATTTCTTACTGAATGTTTCATGTAGGCCATTTAGGATTGGTGTACATATGTAAATGATTATATTGAAACTATAATTTGCTTAATGATAGCCTTTGACTTAATGCATGCTGCAGATGTTCAAATAATATTCAGTAAAAAAAGTCAATTTCCTGAGCCCTAATGCTGAGCAATGTAATTCAATGCAGTGGCTGTATCAGTAAATACTGTCCATAAACCTACGTAGTTCTGTCGAAGTAATGTCGTTATATGCTTTGAAGAAATGACATGTAATAGGTATATGTTTGTCAAAAACAAAACATCATTCCTTGAAAATACAAAGAGCTCCATTTCAACCCTTGGCTGCCACTGATTATCTTCCCACATCTGAAGGAGTTCTATTTCTGTTTCTTTTGAACTTTTAAATGCTTTATGCTTTATAATGAATTATAAATAACCAAACACAATATAATTTTGCCTTCACCAATGATTAATTTACAATCTTCATTTATGAATTTAATCAATTTTTCTATATGGGAAAGACTGGTCGCTGTAGTTCAGTGGTAGAATTTCCTTTTCACAACTGTGGGGTCATGAGTTTCTAGCCCCGCCGCATCAGCATATGGTACGTGATTGCTCTTTCACCAAACAGCAAGAATCATGGGTCTTTCGGATATGGCCTTAAAAAACGGGGTCACTGCACGTACGTGTCACGGCAGGTGCTGGGCATGTCAAAGAACCCCTCACGCTGCGGTTGTAGCGATAAACACATAATTCTAAATTTGCTAAACACAGGCGCTAAAAAGTTTGTGGTACTTCAGTAAACTGTAGATGTTTCAAAAACGAGTTTACAAGTTGAAATCTCGACGGGGCATAAAACAACCAACCAATCTACAGGAAAAAGTAACTTAAGGTTATCACATGTTGGCAAAGCGGGACGGTCTAACGACATGCCCTTGTTCTACACACCGGCGTCGAGAGCTTATTCCTGTTAAATTCAATAATTCTAACCTATTTACTTCCTCACTTGTTATCAAATGATCATGGTTGGATCCCACACGTCAAACAAATAACTATTGACAAGCAATTAAAAACAGAACAATTGCAAAGAATCTTAACTGCTCGTTGTCAAATTATGTGAATGTGTAAATGACTCGCTGTGTTTACTGTGGTTATAAATTATTCAACAACTCTAAATTTCCTCAAATCACTGGATTAGAATTTATATTTATCATTTAATGGTTTCCCCTGACTTGGGCATAACCCAGAAATCAAATACTGCAGCAGCTACAAAACAGGTAAGTTTAAAAACCCCTATTGAATAGTATGGATATAACAAGTAGTCAAATCAGTGATGAAAAAGGGCTTACAATGGCTATGAAACACATCACACAGTATTTTGACCCAATGGCAGGTCATACTGGCAAACTAAATCGTTATGACTCTTTCCGCTTGTACACTGTCGTCTTGCATTACATTTGTGAACGTTACTCTTGTAGTATTCAAATGAAATAAATAGTAAATGGATAAATGCCGTTGGTTAAATGAGATGGAAAATTAACATAGCAACACATAAACTTCTTTCATTACATGATCTTCATAAGGCATGTTTTCCTTCTCAACTATGTTCATAGGACGCTTTATTGAGATCTACACCCTGGTTCTGACAGCATAAATTCACCTATGTGTTTCACCAGGAGCTTGATATATCATCGTCACGAGTCTCACGCCAGATTAACCCACGTGCTCCTTATCTACATTATTTAGGAGATATAGTTGTTTGTAACTGTAGGATATTAAGCATTTGACTCGGCATCGTATCAATATTTATCACTATTTCTAATATTGGATTGAATAAATGAATCAATAAAAAAAGAAAAATACTATGAACTGAATGACAACGAAAACTGAACATAAAATGGGGGGAAAAGGAAGTTTCATTGCAAATCATTTTTTTGCAACTAATGGTACTTTAAAAAACCTAGACACACATATTTTCGTGCTTTATCCTTTTATTAAATGGGTTTCGTGTCGACATTCTATCCGTGGGTGGAAGGTCATTTTCTTACTTAGGTTCATGTAGGCATTGGGATTGGTGTACATATGTAAATGATCATATTGAAAGTTTTAATTTGCTATAATGATAGCCTTTGACTTGGATGCATGCCTGCAGATGTTCAATAATATTCAATAAATAAAGAGTCAATTTCCTGAGCCTAATGCTGGAGCAATGTAATTCAAAGCAGTGGTTGTTCAGTAAATATTGTCCCTAAACCTACGTAGTTCTGTCGAAGTAATGCCTTCAAATGCTTGAAGAATGACATGTAAAGGGTATAATTTTGTCAAAACAAAAACATTACATGTATTTCTATAAAACAAAGAGCTCCTTTTTCAACCTTGTGGCTGCCGCTGATTATTTCCCATAAATTTTAAGGATTTTTTTAAAGCGTCGTTCTATTTCGTTTCTTTTGAACTTTATAAATGACTTATGCTTTCATTGATTATAAATAACCAAACACAATATAAGTTTCCTCCATCACTTAAATTTACCATTTCATTTATGAATTCAACAAGTTTCTATATGGGAAGACTGGTCGCGATAGTTCAGTGGTAGAATGTTCCTTTCAAAACTGTGGGGTCATGAGTTCTAGAATGCCTGCTGATGTGTTTTCATAGCCATGTTAAGTCGTTTTCACACACTGATTTGACTACGGATTGTTCCGTTCACCTGATCAAGACCGGGTTTCACGGCGGGTGTGACCGGTCAATAAGGGATGCTTATTCCTCCTAGGCACCTGCTCCCACCTCTGGTGTGTCCAGGGGTCCGTGTTTGCCCAACTCTTGTTTTTGTATTCTATTTGGGACTTACGAGATGGATCACTGTTCGTTATCTTTGCCTTTACTTCTGGCCCCGACGCATCAGCATTTGTAGTGATTGCTCCTTCGCCAAATAGTGAGAATCATGGGTCCTTCGTATAATTATGACCTTAAAACGGAGGTCACGTGTCACGGCAAGTGTTGGCAAGCTACGCACTGTAAGCGATAAACATAATTCTAAAGCTAAACACAGGCCCTAAAAAGTTTGTGGTACTTCACTAAATTGGTGATGTTCAGAAACTAGTACGAGAAATCTCGACAGACATAAAACAACCAACCATTCACAAGAAAAAGTAATGTTATCATATTTTGGCAAAGTGAACGGTCTTAAACTGACATGCCCGTCTACACACGGTGTCGAGAGCTTTTCCTTGTTAACTCAATTATTCTAATCTAGCTTATACTCTTCTTCATCACACTTGTTATCAAATGATCTATGTTTGGACCCCCACGTCAAACAAATAACTATTGACATGCAATAAAAACAGAACAATGCAAAGAACCCTACTGCTGCCATGAAATTATGTGAATGTGTAAATGAGTAGCTTGTTTTACTGTGGTTAATAAATTATTCACACTCTACTAAGAACAAGGTACGATTGTATACATAAAAAGGCCACATAATTTTTCTTTCTATAAAATGTGTCTGAAATTACCTTTATACCGTTTAAAGAAAGTAAATATATGAACAGGCATACTACATTAACAACATTGGAACGTTATTCCTAATTTGATAGCATTAATGACATCACGAAATAAGACATTTTCCCGCCTTTTGTCAATGAATCTGAAAAAACAGCCAAATGTGATACAGATATTGCTCAGGAAAAGATGTGCGCATTTTGTCGAGCAAAATAAAATAAGATATATTGTGTATCATTATCAATGAAAAACATACTTTGAATATGAATTTGCTCGACGCCATGCGCTGTAATGTTTTCTGAAGGAAACCACCCGAATTTGAGGATATTTTCATTGAAAATGGCATTTTTGCAATTTTTTGACAACTTCAAAGCTCTTGTCATATGCCGGCAAATCATTTTAACTGATCAAACTGAGCGGATTTTTGGATTCCTAATATATTCCTTATTTGACTGCAGGGGTTTGAGTTCCAACTGAATCATCAATATTTTGGCCAATCGACTATAGAAACTGTACCTACTTCTTTCTACCCCAATCACTGATTGGATTTTATTAAAATTCTATCATTCATGTTTCCCTGACTTGGGCATCAACCGAGATTCAAATACTGCACAGCTACAAAAAGGCAAAGTTTAAAACTCTTTAATTGTTTGAATATGCATATACAGACACTATGACACACTTTCCGGTTCCTGTTTTGGGGCCCCTAATAATGGCGCTCACGATCTTCCCTGACAGAATACGGCACTATGACTGATCATCCTATGTCAATCCACGTAAACAGCTTCGACTCCACGCGGCCACTGCATCACTAGTGTGGTCCGACGATTCTTAGGAAGCAGGTTATGTTTTTGCATCTTGCAACAGGATTTTTTTTTACAACCTTAATAATAATAATTTAAAAGTCTATTAGAACGAGGTGTTGGGTTTATTCTATCATCATATATTAATCTTCATTTACAAAATGGCAAAAATGTTTGCAATTTTGTTTGGATTAACTAAATGGCAAAATGTTTGCAATTTGTTTGGAAGT
>CAJDSM010020805.1:28020-38159 GCA_903981925.1 Ostrea lurida
TTACTAATGAGACAAATTGTTTAGAGCACATTGAGAGTTTGCGCACGTCTACTAAATCTGGTCAGAAAACTATGGTTTTGACACAATTGTGTTCTTGGAGTTACGAGAAACTGGCAAACATTGTGTTTGCTATTAAAATGAGTTAACCGAAGTTTTAGCCACTGAAGCGGTGACATCCATGTGAACTAGTCCTTATTTGGACAACAAGCTTTGGAAGAGGCAAGAGATAACTAGAGAGAGATAAATCTCTACGGAATTTTATACTATAGCTTTTTTGGTTCATAGTAGAGTCGGCTAATGTAAGCTAAAGGTTTATGTTATCACATATAAATTTCAGTAAAATTTATATGAATTAGAATCCTATTTTTCAAAGAGTTGACCCCCAATTCATTTTCAAGCTAAGTGTATCCTTCACAGTTTCAACATCTTCTGCATTCGTTCTTTAACATCTGTATTCAATTGTATTTAATACCAATTCTCTAATAACATTAATTACAATTATTCTTACATAAAACCAAAAGCCATTAATGGGCCTGAAGTCTAACTCACTTTGTGAAACTTTCCAGCAGCCTGAAGTCATACCTCTGCTGTTAAAAGCGGCGAAGCAAATACAGAGCCGTAGTCAGGAGTATATAACACGAGCCTGTCGGGATTAAGAACTATAAAATGTCCTCAAAATGGTAATTTAATTCAGATGGCTAATTGAGATTAATTGATAATTAATGAAGTTGAACCCTTATTTTGTTCTTTGTTTTTGTTTTACTATCTGAACTAAGTGAAACTATGTTTTAATATTGTTTATTTTTATATTAATGCTCATCTTAAAGGTGTGGAATTTTATAATATATCCTCTCAGTAAATTTGAGGACGTTGATTAAAAAGAAAGAGGAATATGTTAAAACATATTTTTGAAAATGAAAAAAAATCAAATAATTCACTTTATTTTTTTTCATTCAAAAATGCAATTTTAGTACAAAGACAAGCAATTTGAAAAAAAAAAAAAATTAAAACTCCTTGCTGGAAAAGCTGGAAAATCGACCCACCCCACCGCGCGACTGGCAGTCCAAAGGCAACTGTGCTAACTTACTGAGGGCTACTCGGTAAGTGTATTTAAATTTGAAATTAAATTGACATTATACCCTAATTTAGTGATGTTTTTCATCCCTATTTCCGAAACAGAAGTCAGCTTTATGACGATGGCTCATTCCCCTTAATTTAATTATTCAGCAGACAAACACACACTCCAACTTTTAAAAAAATGTCACATATTATCTACAAAATACTTTAACTTATTGACATTTTTAACTTTCTATATTCGACAGGGCTGTCACTACTGCTCGCCTTATTTGGGTTTTTGATAAAAAGGACCTTCCCAATTGGAAAATGAGCACAAATATTTTCCCAATTTGATAGTCAAATAAATCCCAATTTTACTTGACCACTTATATTTTGGATTTTAGCGTTCCATTTTTTTTTTTTTTTTGCGTAATAAACAATTTTGGAATGAAAAGAAAGGAAAGAAAACATAATTTGACAGATTTTGAAATACTTTGAATATAAATATGCTTTTCGCTTTTTATGCTATGAAATTTATAATAGCATCTGACCATAATGAAGAATTTCCCCAATTTGAACCAAGAAAACGTGCTAATTTTCCCATCTAAATGGACACCGGGACCCTGGTAACCAAATATGCAGTAACAGCCCTGCTAACAACTGAATATCTTGAAAACCATGGTTTAAATTATGTCAAATGATCTTGGTTAAGTCCTGCCATCTATTTTCCTAATAGCAATTTTTAAATAACCTTACCCCCTCATATCTCTGAATTCACAGATATCTTCAAATTTTTTTTTTCTTGGTCCCATCAAAGTTCGAGAAACGAGATTTCGACTGTATTATGAAATAAAACTTATACCTGATAACTGTACATTTTTTAGCTCCGTCGATCGAGATTCGGGGGGATATTGTTTTTGTCCTGTCTGGTCCAATTTCCTGGTCTGAACTTTAAACCGCTCGGCATATAATTTTGAATGATAAGTACTGTGCTTTGTATTTCACATGTATGTTTCCTTATGACAAGACCTTTTCTGTGGGTACCAACATTTTTTATTGCCCTCCTGACCGCTTGACACTTGAAAGTTTTGAACCTTACTTTTTTTTTTTTCAAAAAACTTTAACCTCGAGGCTATAACATTTTTGAATGGTAATGACTAAGGCTTATGGATATTTCACATGTTGTATCCTTTATGACAAGACTTTCCCGTGAGGTACCAACATTAGAATTGACCCGGCCTTCCCTTTGGACCTTGAAGAAGTTTGACCCTACTTTTCAAAACTTGTACCTTAGCTAATAACTTTTTGAATGATAAGTACTAGAGTCTTTGATAATTCTCATAAGTATGGTTTTTACAAGCTTATAATGACAAGACCTTTCCGTGGTACAAAACGCTTTATTGACTCGTTTGACCTTGATTATTGAACTTAGACCTTACTTTTTCAAAAAACTTTAACATTAAGCCAAATAACTTTGGAATTGGACCAAGAGTATAGGGCATTCATATCTTCACATGGTGTATTCCTTCATGACGGTCTACCAAATGTCGCATTTGACCTTGACATTGAATTGTTGACACCTACATTTTAAAAACTTAACATTGGCCATAACTTTTGAAATGGTAAAGGGATAAACTTTCATATTTCACTGACTTACTCCTTATGACAAGCTCCCTTCCCACTGGCATGTGAATACGGGGGCATTTCCGTGTTTTCACAAAAACCATCTTGTTTAAAAAAAAAAAAACACTTTGTAAAATCATATTCTCGACCATTGTTCTTTTTAAACAAACAAACAGAATTCTAATGGGCAAATTGTTTTGTAATATGACTATTTCCGATTGCTAATTTGCACTGAGATTTTGAGGACGGCTAACAATAGCATTAAACGAGAATGGGAAGCTTTGAAAATTGTGACATCATCAATACTGTGGACCGACGGGCAAAAACAAACGTCTGCAAGCATAAACATTTTTTCGTAACAAAAATAGTAGCACAAAACAAATGTAACATTCAAAGTAAAAATTGCATTAGAATGGGAATAAACTACCTTCTCATTTTTTGTGGATGTGCGACCGGTTAATTGCTGATTTGACAATACTGGCTTGCAAACATGTCCGTTTTAAAAAAATTAAAATTAATAAAAAAAAAAATAAAAAAAAAAAAAAAAACCGGCTTCCTCCTGGCACTTCTATTTTTTTACCGCGTCGCGGTAAAAAACTAAGTTTGGCAACCGTTAAATCAGCATTAAAAAAACGGTCGCAGAATTCACAAATGAGAAGGTAGTTTATTTTCCCTAATCTAATGATAACATGCTCCTAACAAATTGAGCGTTTAGGTGGTCCTATGTAGATAACCCTCTAATCAGAAGTTTCACAAAACAACAACAAGTATTTGTTTAGTAAATTTTTTCATTAAACATAAATTTTGGGGAAGGAAAAGTCATGAATTGGTCCTTTTTTAAATTGCCAATTACTAACCTGCGGCAACGCCCCGAATCTAATTGAATTTAAGTTGCAAATAACTTTTAGGGAAATCAATTTTGCTGAGATTATAATAATTTTTGCAAGAAAGGGAATACATGTATGGTACCAAATCATTTCAAGTTAAAAAAAAACACTAATAAATGAAAGTGGTTATTTTTGTTGATTTTCTGAGCAATTGTGGCATTTGGGGTCTGGATTGTTTTTCATTTTTCTTTTTCCCCCCCCCCCCTCGTATTGTTAATTTGAGGTTGTTTTGTAAGATAATGGATGTCATATGTTTTATAGTAGTAGGATTCACTAGCAGTGAAGAGGAGGATGAAATAGAAGAAAGCCCCTACGAGGGTAAGTACGTATACATATTTCCTATCGAGCATAGCGCAACAACATAAATATTTTAAGTTATATTAAGAAAACTGATTATCTAAAATAATTTTATTACCCCACACATTATGAAATGGACGATACTTGTGTTTAGTGATAAACTAAATACTATGCAGTGATATGTATACCTAGTGATTTCACAGGCGCTGTGGACGTTCATATCAATATAATAAAAAAAAATTGTTTATTTTTTCCTGGTGTACTAAACTTATTGGTCAATAAGTTAGTACACAGGAAATAATTTTTTAGCTCACTGAAACCGAAGGTTCAAGTGAGGGTAATTCTGATCCAGCCTTTTGTCCGTCGTCTTGTTCTCCGTTCGTTCCGTCTGTTCCTGTTCTGTTAACAACTTCTTTTTTCACATTTTTCAACTTCTCTTCTCAAAAGTCTCTCGAACCCTGGGCCAAATTCACCAAAACAAACCGAAAACCTTTTGGTTACAAATTCATACTTGGTGACATGGGGATTCAGTTTTTTGTTTGTTTCAAAATGAATGGACCAGGCCCCCTTTTTCAAAGGGGAAAGATATATTTCACGAAAATTTGAGAAATAAAGGGTGGTGTCATTTAAAAAATCTTTTCTCAAGAGAACCACCTGGGCCAGGAAAAGGCCTGAAATTATAGAAGTTTTTGACTAGCTCCGTAGAGGAGATATCAAGTTGTGTTCAATCATGACCCTGGGGGTGCATGTGAGGCTAGACAATAGGGGACTAAGTTTACATATGATTATATAGTGAAATCTTTTAAAAATCTCTTCTAAAGACACTACGGCGCCAGGAAAGACTGAAACTTAATATGAGCTTCCTGAATATGAGATGGAGATTTCAAGTTTGTTCAAATCATGACCCCGAGGGGTAGCGGACTGGGGCCCAATAGGGGATCAAAGTTTACAAATGATTCTATAGGAGAAAATTTCTTTAAAAATCCTTCCTTCTCAAGAACCCACTGGGCCAGGATATGGGTCCAGGAAAAGCTGAAAAATTTTTTTTTTTTTATTGGTGACAGCTTCCCTGATATTAGAGAAGAGGAGATTCAAAAGTTTTGTTAAATCATAGACCGCCCGGGGTACGATGGGCCCCTCCCAGTAGGGGATCAATTTTACGTATAAATTATAATATTTGGTGGGGAAATCTTTAATTTTTTAAAAAAAAATAATTTCTTTTTCTCAAGAACCCACTGACGAGGAAAAGGGAGCTGAGATTTTTAAAATTATAAATGAAAGTTTTTTCCCTCCCTTGATAGTTGGAAAATTCCAGTCTTTGTTTACAGAATCATGAACCCCCAGGGGTAATGGTTGGGGCCACAATAGGGGGATCAAAGAGTTTTTACATTTTGAAAATATATATTAAAAACTTTCTCAAGAAACGCAAAAGACCAAACATTTTACCTTACAGCTTCCCTGATATAGAGTGCGAGCGCCAAGGTCACTCAGGTGAGCGATGTGGCCCATGGGCCTCTTGTTTTTTATTATAATTGATATGAACGTTCTCAAGCCGCCGCTGTGGATAGTGGATGTGTATATATAAAACATGGTTTTCTTTGTAACATTAGCATTCCAATAGTTTCTCATCCTGCACAAACTAATAATTTCTGATTAATAATAAATAATCATCAGGTTCTTCTTTGATCCCTCTCAAACATACAGCGGTAAGCGATTGCACATAATGCAGGTCAAAAGAAGAGAGATTTTCATGAATATTTGGCATAAAATTCTGTATAAACTTTCCTATCCCTTTTAATTGCTACAAATAATGGCTCTCAATTTAAAGTGGGAGAAAAAAAACCTTTCTTTCCCAAAAATAAAACTCCCAAACTAGACTTTGTTTTTCCTCTCCTTTTCCTCAAGTTTTTCCCATGTTCAATTCAATTCTAGGCCTCACTTTCCATCACCCGAGCAGGAGCTGGGCCCCCTCTCATCCTTCTAAGAGCAAAGCTTTTCCGAAATCCTGGGGTTTCGCTTGCGGGAGACTACATTTGGGGCCGAAGAGCAACTAAGAAAAAAAAAAAAAACTGCATGCAAACAAAGCACCCTCACCACCAAGCACCAAAGCAAGCACACGCAACACCCAGCAGCGAGTCCCAAAGTGGGCAGGCGAGGGAAGGCCTAGGGAGAGGCGCGGAGGGGGGGGGAAGGGAAAAGGGAGGGGCGGAAAGCCGGAGGAGGGGGCGGGAGGGGGAGGGGGCCGAAAATTTTGAAGTAAGGAAAGTGGGGGGAGGAAATGGAGAGGAAAAGGAACCATCGAGAGCCATTGATTTGTTGGTAAGTACAGTTATTATAAATTAGTAGTACAAAATGATAGAGACAATTGGATCAGGGCTTACTAAATGGCAAAATGTTTGCAATTTGTTAGGAGTTTTAGCTGAAGCGGTGACATTTCAGCCATTTGTCAACTTTGAAGCGGTACTGAGATATCCGGTTTAAAGCTTTTTGGTTCAAAGTGACGGCTAGTAGCAAGTTTAGTATCACAACAATTCATTTACAAGTGTACTCTCTTGTCTTACTCGTGTAAAACAGAATTCCCAATACTACAATTATTCTTACATAAAACCAAAAGCATTAAGGGCCTGAAGTCTACTCACTTGTGAATTCCAGCAGCCTGAAGTCTACTCGCTTGTGATTTCCAACAGCGGCGAGCAAATACAGAGCCTGTCAGGAGCTATAAATCTTAATCTTTTGGAACATTGGAGGAACATTGACATAAATATGCTCAGTAAAAGCAAAACGTCCTGAAATGTCAATTCAGCTTTGTTAATTATTTGTACAAGTTCTTGAAACTTCGCCAAATGCAAAGTTTCAGCCGAAAGCGTTTAGACACTTTTCAGTATCGCTTCGATATGTTCTGTGAATAGTTTGGAGTATCTTACATATTGGAAAGTGATATTGTTTTGTATCCATTATACAGCTGATATACAATTTCATCAGCAAATGTTTATAGGCCTATGTTGGTCCCCTTATTTTAATCTGATTCCCGTGGACTCATCATTATGCACGGGCCAAGTCTTCTGTATCTATAATAATATCACATAGAATATTAAATGAAACCAAGAAATAAAAAATGGAACTAAGAGATCGGGCATTATATTTTCCCGCGTTTCGATAGAATAGCGGGGAAATACATATTCATTGCGTGTATTTAAAATGATTTAGCGGATATACATGTAGTGATATGATTCATTCATGGAATTCAGTTATTGACCAACAGTTAATGACAATGTTGAATAAAATATCTAATATCTAAAGTATGAAGCAGACATGGAATACTCTGTGGTGTCCTTTATTTCTAGTTTGTTGGGATATATTGAATCGACATATGGATGAAAATCATTATTATTGATAGATAAAACGTAGTCAATATATCGAAATGTCGAAATAAATGCCACCGCTAGAGATTTCTTCTTTTCATATTGAAGCGTTTTCAATTCTGCCTCATAAGGATATAAAATAGGTCACATATTACCAATATAAAGGTGTCAAATCAATGACGTGTTCATTGATGACCGGTACAAAGGAACCACCTTCCCGTATGCACACAGTATATATCTGATATCAAGCAGCCTGCTGGTGGATATAGTATTGATATCGCTATACTTTTTCACATGGAGGGCGATTCACTACACGAATAAGGGACGGTGATACTAAGTCCCGATAGCACTCGAAACTGCGAAACGTATTGGACATCATTCATCAGATGTTGCATGAAAAGTTCAAAAACTCGATTGAGGAATACCTCTTCAACTTGTTGACCCCTGAAAATACTCAGTTCTTGTATGATTCATGTAGTAAATCCATTATAGTTTCGGAATCAGTCAACTCTACGATATGAAAAACGTATTGGATCAGCTACTTCTTGTACAACATCAGACTGTATGCGATTTGGACCTAAAACTCGTGTGACGAATCTTACCTCATGATGTTTTCTGTGACTGTAGTGTATATCTGTACGTTTTTGCCATTCTGTATTATTGCTATCAATCGTTGTATCAATGCAACGTTTCACTTCGAATTACCGTCAATGGAGGCAAAACATCTACCAACTGTTTTTGAGGTCGTACATGTGAGTATGGCATCAATCCCATTATTTATTGTTTCATTAACAAATCTTTTCGTAAGGATTGTCTAGGTCTGTTTCTTTCTCAAAACACATTGAACATAAATGACAACTTTGCATTGGCTCAGTGGTGGTTTCTAAGTCAATAAAACTTGTTTGCGTGTGTGTTATATGTATTATTATATCGTTATCCGTCACAAAACGCAAGTATGTACTTTCGGATTTTGATGAAATAGATACATTTTTATTTTTAAAATATCTTATCAAAATATATTATATTGTATTCATGTAAAGAACAGTGATCAATCTCAAAAGTCCGAAACGAAATACTAATTTTAAGAGTTGGGCAAACACGAACTCTTGGATATAGCAGTGGTGGATCAGGTGCTTAGGGGGAGTAAACATCCCCTGTCCACCGGTCACACCCTCGTCGGAGCCCTTTATCATGATAAGGTAAACGAAGCAATCCTTGTCAGAATCAGTGTATTAAAGAACGGCCTAACAATTGGTATGTGTGTCAAATAGACCTAACCCAATGGAAAGCCTTTGTTAAGCCGTTTTTCACACACTTAATTGACTACGGATTGTTCTGTTTACCTGATCAAGACATATGGGCTCACGGCAGGTGTGACCGGTCAACAGGAGATTGCTATACTCTCCTAGGCACCTGTATCCCACCTCTGTTGTGTCCAGGGGTCCGTGTTTGCCAACTCCGTTTTTGTAAATTCTATTGGGACTTACGAAATTGATCACGTTCGTTATGTTTGCCTTTACATAAACAAACTAGCTCGTTATAACGATCATAGAATTTGCGAAAGAATACTGACTTTCAAATGACTGTTGAAACCCCTGCAACAAGAGCTTGTTTGTAAGTAGTTCTACTTATGTTGCTCTCTAAACAGTGGGAATTTGATAAAATTTCAAACATTTGTTCAAAGAGCGAACAACCAAACATACGTGCAATCAATAAATAAGATAGGTTACATGAGGAGTATGTTTTCGGTACCAACAACAAAGCTTGTAACAATATATTTTTGTCTGTAATGATCATTACTACAACTGCACTTTAAACGAACTTGGTATTAACTCATCTTCGCAAGCCAAGTGTCCGATTCGCTTACTCTCATCACTCCCTTGGCAGATTTAGTCGCGACTGAATTGTCATCTAACGGACAATGCGAGTTACTCTCTTGACGGAAACAATATGTTGTTGGTTTTTTTTTTATTTAGGTGTACATACTTAATGCGTGCTTATATCACCGTTATGTTTCAGGCGTAAATCGCGTATTAAAACTTGCCTTTCTAATCTTAACGATTCTACTTTGGTTTTAATGTCATGCTCAACAGGTATGAATGGCGCAATTTGATTGGATGCCTTGGGAAGTCAAAGCGTGTTATTTTGAAGGCTTAGAAACTCGACTAAATCTGCCAAGGGGGAGATGAGCGTAAGCGAATCGGACACTTGGCTTGCGAAGATGGGTATTAACTCCACATTTGGTAATCGTACTATACACTTCACTGCTCTCTTCAAAACGAAATTCTTCAAAACCATGCCTCAGTTTTAAACACATTTAATATCCCAGTCAATGGGACGGACGAATATGAATTACCGTACCTATACTTGATTCCATAACTTCACTTAAAACCCTTGCAAACAAAGATATATTGCTAGATCTAGTAAATGTTCCACCAAGCCCGTCTTTACTCCTCACGAAAATATTGACAGCTGTCAAGGAGCAACTTCAGACGTATTGTGAAACTAATATGCCAGAAATGGTGTAAATCAAATGTGGATTCAAAACAATCTTAAAGAACTGCTAGGAATTTGAAACCCAAAACCTTTCACATATTAACAACATCAAAACTATGACTTTTCAACACTTACACGACCATTCCGCACGAGAATTAAAGACAAGACTTTGTAACATTTAGACATTTGTTTCTTTAACAAAAATGGAAAAGGGAAATATTCTTATCTAGTGATCAGCCTTCAAAAAATTATTTTGCTAAACTCCGCACTGATTCTATACACAAGTACTCTGAAGTTGATATTAAAGTAATGCTGGGGTTCCTCATTGACAATATCTTTGTAGTTTGTGGGCAATTAGGTCTTCTAACAGTCTGTTGGAATTTCGATGGCACGATTTGGCTCCTTCATTCGCTGACCA
>CAJDSM010020805.1:38184-50071 GCA_903981925.1 Ostrea lurida
GGATTTCAAATTCACTAGCAGTTCTTTAGAGATTGTTTGAATCCACATTTGATTTACACCATTTCTGGCATATTTAGTTTCACAATACGTCTGAAGTTGCTCCTTGACAGCTGTCAATATTTTCGTGAGGAGTAAAGACGGGCTTGGTGGAACATTTACTAGATCTAGCAATATATCTTTGTTTGCAAGGGTTTTAAGTGAAGTTATGGAATCAAGTATAGGTACGGTAATTCATATTCGTCCGTCCCATTGACTGGGATATTAAATGTGTTTAAAACTGAAGCATGGTTTTGAAGAATTCGTCTTTTGAAGAGCAGTAGAAGTGTAAGTACGATTACCAAATGTGGAGTTAATACCCATCTCTCGCAAGCCAAGTGTCCGATTCGCTTACGCTCATCTCCCCCTTGGCAGATTTAGTCGAGTTTCTAAGCCTTCAAAATAACACGCTTTGACTTCCCAAGGCATCCAATCAAATTGCGCCATTCATACCTGTTGAGCATGACTTAAAACCAAAGTAGAATCGTTAAGATTAGAAAGGCAAGTTTTAATACGCGATTTACGCCTGAAACATAACGGTGATAAAGCACGCATTAAGTATGTACACCTAAATAAAAAAAAAACCAAACATACAATTGTTTCCGTCAGAAGCGATAACTCGCATTGTCCGTTAGATGACAATTCAGTCGCGACTAAATCTGCCAAGGGAGTGATGAGAGTAAGCGAATCGGACACTTGGCTTGCGAAGATGAGTTAATACCAAAGTTCGTTTAAAGTGCAGTTGTAGTAATGATCATTACAGACAAAAATAATATTGTTACAAGCTTTGTTGGTTGGTACCAAAACATACTCCTCATGTAACCTATCTTATTTATTGATTGCACGTATGTTTGGTTGTTCGCTCTTTGAACAAATGTTTGAAATTTTTATCAAATTCCCACTGTTTAGAGAGCAACATAAGTAGACTACTTACAAACAAGCTCTTGTTGCAGGGGTTTCAACAGTCATGTTGAAAGTCAGTATTTCTTTCGCAAATTCTATGATCGTTATAACGAGCTAGTTTGTTTATGTAAAGGCAAACATAACGAACAGTGATCAATTTCGTAAGTCCCAAATAGAATTTACAAAAACAGGAGTTGGCAAACACGGACCCCTGGACACAACAGAGGTGGGATCAGGTGCCTAGGAGGAGTAAGCATCTCCTGTTGACCGGTCACACCTGCCGTGAGCCCATAGTCTTGATCAGGTAAACAGAACAATCCGTAGTCAATTAAGTGTGTGAAAAACGGCTTAACAAAGGCTTTCCATTGGGTTAAGGTCTATTTGACACACATACCAATTGTTAGGCCGTTCTTTATACACTGATTCTGACAAGGATTGCTTCGTTTACCTTATCATGATAAAGGGCTCACGACGGGTGTGACCGGTGGACAGGGGATGTTTACTCCCCCTAAGCACCTGATCCCACCACTGCTATATCCAAGAGTTCGTGTTTGCCCAACTCTTAAAATTAGTATTTCGTTTCGGACTTTTGAGATTGATCACTGTTCTTTACATGAATACAATATAATATATTTTGATAAGATATTTTAAAAATAAAATGTATCTTATTTCATCAAAATCCGAAAGTACATACTTGCGTTTTGTGACGGATAACGATATAATAATACATATAACACACACGCAAACAAGTTTTATTGACTTAGAAACCAGCAACTGAGCAATGCAAAGTTGTCATTTATGTTTCAATGTGTTTTGAGAAAGAAACAGACCTAGACAATCCTTACGAAAAGATTTGTTAATGAAACAATAAATAATGGGATTGATAGCCATACTCAACATGTACGACCTCAAAAACAGTTGGTAGATGTTTGCCTCCATTGACGGTAATTCGGAGTGAAACGTTGCATTGATACAACGATTGATAGCAATAATACAGAATGGCAAAAACGTACAGATATACACTACAGTCACAGAAAACATCATGAGGTAAGATTTCGTCACACGAGTTTTAGGTCCAAATCGCATACAGTCTGATGTTGTACAAGAAGTAGCTGATCCAATACGTTTTTCATATCGTAGAGTTGACTGATTTCCGAAACTATAATTGGATTTACTACATGAATCATAACAAGAGACTGAAGTATTTTCAGGGGTCAACAAAGTTGAAGAGGTATTCCTCAATCGAGTTTTTGAACTTTTCATGCAACATCTGATGAATGATGTCCAATACGTTTCGCAGTTTCGAGTGCTATCGGGACTTAGTATCACCAGTCCCTTATTCGTGTAGTGAATCGCCCTCCATGTGAAAAAGTATAGCGATATCAATACTATATCCACCAGCAGGCTGCTTGATATCAGATATATACTGTGTGCATACGGGAAGGTGGTTCCTTTGTACCGGTCATCAATGAGACACGTCATTGATTTGACACCTTTATATTGGTAAGTGTGGGTACCATACAAAATCATGGCTGGCCAGCATGTTGCAGCAGAAACAAAAATGGCAACCCCGATGCATATCTTGGCCTGTCGTACTCCAAAAGCCTTTTTCCTGGAATACCGAAAACCAATATGTCGGTCCACTGCAATTCCAATTAAAACAATTGATGACATTCCATTGAGCATGAAAGTTGAATATCGGAAGAATTTACAGGCACTCGTACTTGTCAAACTGTTGTCGGGTTCAGCAGCAAGACAATCTCAAACGGCATAGTTACAATGCAATTTGACAAGTCAATCCAGGCAAGGGCGATTATAAACAGACGAGACGACCTGCGGTTTTTGCTCCAGTTCTTGTGATAAATACAGCACACTAATCCATTCCCAACAATTCCAATCGGAAGCAGCAGAGAAACGAAGATAAACGTAGGCATCAATTCTTCGGTGAAAATGGCCTTGTCGTAGTCACTACCGCTGAGATTTACCCTGGAGGGGAGGAATGTGGTGGTGGAGAATGATGTCATGTTTAAGGAACCAGTTTTCATCTGTAAATCAAAAGTGCATGGAATTAAAAGATCCATTCTGACATTCTTCACGATGAATTGAACACATATTCACCAAGGATTAGCTTATGCATACATGATAAGGTATTAATGTCTACAATACTAAATCATTCATCTGGCACGTTCTAAAACGCAGACGTTCAATTTCCCTACAGGATTCTGAATAAGTTGTTGTATTCCATTTATGGAGATTCAATACGAAATGCGAATTTTGATACATCCTATTCCACCGTACGGTGAGAACTTAAAGGGACATGGACACGTTTCGAGCTGAAAATGTATAGATTTAGATTTTCATTTTTAATGTTTACAATGCTCATTTAGGGTATTTCTAATAGTCAGTAAAATTTGAAACGTCAGTTGAGTTACAAGTTAGATACAGCACTTACAATTCTTCGCTATGTACATGTACAAGACTCGAGCCATGTTTTTGTTTACCTATATTGATATGCTACATGTAGTATACGTCCGTTTAAGGCAGATTTTTTTTTCAAAAACTACAAGTTCATTCTGAACACAATTAAATAGTTTCTAGTATTTCTCACATCTCATTTTGTTATAAACATGGTAGTTTCTGTGAAGCAATCTTTATGTAATAAAAACAAGGCTCGAGCCTTGTTTACATAGCAAAGAATTGTAAGTGCTGTAATCTCACTTGAAACTCAACAAATGACGATACAATATTTGCTGACCATTAGAATTATCATAAATGAGCATTGAAAACATTAAAAATGAAAATCTAAACTTTAAACATTTTTAGCTCAAAACGTGCCCATGCCCTTTCAACATGCCTAGACTGGATATATTAAAAATATTCTTGATAATTTATTTTTGTGGAACTGGATAGAAGCCTTGGCTTACGCAATTAACAATATGATTAAGTGTGGATTGTACTCCAGTTATGCAGACAAATAGAAAACATTCGTATTCACTAACGGGAAATAGGTTCGGTATTTACTGATGGGAGATTGGCTCGTATTTATTGATGGGGGATAGGATGATCTGACAAAGAAACGTGCACTTATACGAAACCAAAAAGTGTAATTAAATAATGCTAGCCAGTATCTTAGTCCCTTACATAATACTACTTTCCCCACACTGACTAGTCATCTGCTGGTTAACCGCTTTACAGTAATACTTTGTACGCATACGTCACAGTTACTATATCGGGGAACTGTGGTTCAAAGTTCATTGCTGTACACAGATACCACGTGACATTGTACCACGCTTTGCAAAATATGCGCCATGCTACTGAGTCTGGTATTAGAGATATATAAATTGGAGAAGTTAACATGCATTGTATTACACGTAATCATAATCCCCCAAAAACTTATATACAAAACCGAGTGTAGAGCAACACAAAGACAAAAGCGAAGGCAGGATCAGGTGCCATGGAGGAGTAAGTATCCCCTGCTGACCGGTCACACCCGCCGTGAGCCCTTAGGGTTACCCGTTGTCAAATCTAGTACAAAAATGACAGTCTAACAAAGGGTATGAAACTAGAGCATTTTCTTTAACAATTCTAATTCAAGAAAAAAGTAATAAATATACAGCAACTTTTTTTCAGTGATTCACATCGCCTTCCAAATGTAGGAGGAAATGGGAGTGAAATACATCTATACGTATCTATAGATACTTACGTTTATCCGTGCAATCTCCAAAATAATACTGACCGAAGGCTATTTATGCACATTATATATACCATAATATACAAACTGTCCCGAACCTTAAATTGACAATTCATGACTAATTGCAGTCCGTTATATTCTACATAAAGAGCCGCTTGTCATGCTAATTCAATGATCATCCCGGGGAGGTTTCTGTGCCCTGTAATGTTATTACACATGGACATTGCGTGACCACGAAATCGACATTTACTTGACCCCTGTAGTGTGTACTTGTGAAACAAAATTGATCGTTTCTTTTTAATAATGCTACTGACAAATATTGGAAACAAGTATAATTTCATTATCAAATGCACATGCTACGTTAGAGTTCTGCATTGGTTCCAGCTGACAAATATTTTGTAAGAATGTTGCCTCTGTTTTAACTTTGTAAACTCATTATTGTTATTTTATTTTGAAAGAATTTAGATTGAACTCACATTTAGTTCCACACTTCTACTCCAATTTACTTTTTTAAAGGGATAATATCACTCATTTTGGTGATTTTTTTTCTCACCCTAAATCATTTTATTCCTTTCGAATATAATAAAATACATGATGATTTTGCAACTTAGAAATGACTGTATGTTCCTCAAAAGTTACAATAGGAATGACCTTATATATAGTAAATTGAATTTTTGTCCAGGAAGCCAAAATTATTAGGACAAATTTTAGGTCAAAAACATTTTAGATTTGGAAATAAATACATCTAAATGCATAAAATTGTTATTTTTAACAGAAAATCACTTGTAGAAATCATTTGGGCTCATTTTGATTCATTTAAAACTTTTTGATAGTGACACTATCCCTTTAACAAAAGCAAAATTTTCAACACTCTGGTTATTTCAGTCAGTGCCATGAATTAATCTGAGTTACTGTACTATCTATACTCGACTCCAATGTATAAAATGCAGAGGTATACAGCAGGATTCATCTAGGTGTTCTACATGTACCAAGTTCTCACGAAAATTTTAACTACAATGAACGAGAAACTTGAGACTGGTTATTCCACGCCATATGTGAATCGTGGAGTAAATCAAATGTGGACTCCAAAGATTCTCTTCAAAAAATCCTATTAAAGTTGGAATCACGAAACTTTTCCAAAGTCAACAACATCAAAACGTTCTGCTTACCCCTAAGGTTACCCTGTTAAACTTAAGGTGTAGAACATACATGTACAAGCCGCCGGAAGTTCTTACTTAATCATATATATATTGATATCTATCATATAATGTGTCATTGTCAATTATATAATTTGTTATTGTCATATTCAATACCCGGGATATGACAAATTCTTGTAAAGGGTAATATAATATGAATAAATATAGATTTTAAAAAAAAAGTGTAGAACATACATGTACAAGCCGCCGGAAGTTCCTAGGTTTTAGGGTTTTTTAAAGCCAATTTTAGAGGTTTTTATACATAACAATAAGGTTGGTCACAAAAGGGGCGGGTCCCCTCCGCCTAGGCACATGGATATGGACTGAGGCGATGTTGGTGAAAAAGTTAATGATTCGATGAATTATCCTCTGTTTTTGCGGATTGGGTAATTATATTCAATTTAAGTTTTACATTTTGATTTGCGTTGCTCTGTAACACTGATATATCAGTGTAGACTGATATTAGCAAAATCAACATAGAAAGAAGGTTCAGCCCCTGGAACGCAGACTTGAAATGTTGTTACTTATTAATCACTTTCCCGATATAAATTTTTTAACTAAAACTTTTGTAAATATAATGTGCACCCTCTTCAAAAGCAGGCCGAAATGATGTTGCATTTGAAATCCCGATTTACAAAACACTTGGTTTGTCATTGCTGCGAATTCAAGGTCACAGCGAATTTTTTTCTTCTTCTCAGGTAGAAGGTTTTTTTTAACAAATTCTGCTTCGTAGGAATATAAAAACAAGCCAGCTAACAGAGGATTATTATGTTAAATTTCTTTTTTCTGACGTAAGCTTGGTAACGCTGCTCAAAATACTGTTACCATGACAACCACTTTCAATTCGATTCAAGATGCAAAAAAATATTGTTATTGTGGTAGGTATTTTTAAAATTGAAATTCCTTTTACTAACAGTGCAGTTTGATAAATGATTCTAAAATTATGCGTTTGCCCTGTGTAGTTTTGATACCAATGAGTATCCCTCTGGAAAACGTAAAACATCACAAAACCAAGGCCGTCGGTCAAACAATTTCGTTTTGTCATAAACATTAAATAAATTCATATTGGAGATACTGATTACTTGGCGTCATGGTAAAATATCGCAAGCTCTTGGCGATTTCTCGCCGGTATATCTATCAAATTATACTAGTATGCTGGAAAAATCATGTGTGAAGTCAATTTTCAAACGTGTTGGGGAAATCATTGTTTCAGATACAAGTATGTATTAGGAACAGTAGAGTACCTAAAACTAATTACTGTATAGAGGATTAATTTCACAGGTTGTAAATTTTGCGGGGTTTTTTTTTCTTAAAAAAAAAAAGTTCGCGGGTTCATTAATTCGCAAATTTGAATCACAGAGTGAACTTCAAATAATGCTGCCTTCAAATGAAACGTATTTCACGGTTTCTTTGATTCGCTGATGTATCTAGACTGCGAATATTTTCACCGGCAGTTATTTTCCCTCCTATACGGTATCTACATCATGGAGGGGAAACAGTGTCATCATCATATTTCTCAGCTTTATTTACATGTACATTATTCATTGCGCGAGCGCCTAGGATTGATTTGGAAGTAAGTACAATATATTTTGGCTCTGAAATCAAAACAGTCTTTGTTGTTATAATTCATCTGAAATTCAGTATAGCAGAAACTAAATTCAAAATTATACTATCCCAAAAACTAATCCTTTTTCCTTCTTCTAGAAATAACTTTAGAATGTTGTTGATTATTTTTGCATTTTCTTTGAAACACTAACAAAAGATGAGTCATTTGAAATGAAATCCTAAGTCATATGCGTCATTCAAAATTAGATTCATGTATTTGCTACATCGGATTGTAAGAATAGCACACGACAATTTTGTCATGATTTTTAAAACGAGGAAGAAGATGTTTTTCTTTCGTATTTTCAAAGGGAATTGTTACAAATCCATATGCTTCTGATATCATGAATCCTAAATCAATAATTCTCTACTAAAGATATAATTAGTTTCGTAAACCTAATCAATAACAAATTACATTTAAACAACTGGTTTCTCAGTTGAAATTAGATTTTGAAAGAAGTCGGAAAGGATTGTATTTTGTTGCAGAAATGATCGTTAAATAAAAATGTCTGCACACGTTTTAGAGACTCTGATATACATGTATCAATATACCATCAACATTTATACAATAACCATGTTCAGACTTTACAGTTAAAAAACCCCAATCATGCGTAATGTGTGGATCAATTTCATACAATTTTAGAAAATTAAAAGTTTGAATAAAGCTGAATCATTTATTTTTTAGACAGGCATTCTAAAACAAAGTCAGCCGAGACTATAGGGACTGCTCGATTTAACGTCATTTTAGGACCTGCTCTATATGTCCTCATTGTTTCTCAGTCACTAGTTTCGTTTTGTCTCTGAAGTTTCTGATAACATTTTACAAGAGTCTACGGTTACATGTCTGATATCTCTTTGTATAGCCATTTCTAGAGCACTCGTGTCTTGTGGAGGTGGTGAATAAACACGAACCTATAAATAACCTCATAAACAGAGACCTAAAGGGTTGAGATCAGGTGAATGTAATGATCATTCAATGTATGAACAAAAGGATATGAAATGTTCTCCAAACTTCTCAGCCAGCCATTATCGTACAATTCTTGCAGTGTGAGGAACGGCGCCATACTGCTGAAACCATATCTTAGTATTGTTCACATCCATATTTTTAAAATGATCAGATAACGTTGTGACGTAACTGTTGTGGTTTGACCATCCTCTTCATAGAAAAGGGGGTCTATGTCACCAGCACTACTCAACGCTGCCCATACTGTAATGTTATGGCTATGAAGTGGTCTTTCTTCGTAAAAGTCGGGTTTTGAAGTTGCCCTGAAACGTACATATATGTATTCTGTTCATTCAGACTGCAATGTGCTTCATCAGAAAACCATATGACTTAGGTTAAACAATCTGATTAAAATCAGCTCCTTAGATCCGCTCACTTAGATCGCTACACTAGGGATATATATATACAAATGCATATATGTTAATTTTGATATTCACACTGACTTACAATGTAATTACATAATCAAATGGAGGCATTTGTTTCGTTATTTTATTTAGAGTGTTTTAAAGATCGCTTATCCGTTGTTCCTTTGCTCAGTTTTTAGATTCATGAATGATGAGAAAATGTATGTATTACTGTTGTGAACCCATTTTGATGTTTATCGCGAATTTGATTAGCGAGTTGCATGCCCTTTGTTTATGTGAATTCCGTTTGGAGTACCATGAAAAAAGGGCTCCTGACCTCCGTGACGTAGAAGGTCACATAAGCAATTGCAATAGGTGCTTCCGCCTAAAAAGGCCATGTGTATACTATACATTGCAAAACAATAATACAGTACTGCGCATGCTTACATCCCAAGCGACTTTGTTAGTTTTTATAGGTTTGTAATATTACTGTATAAATAATCAGAAACAAGTGTGTTGTTCTTGTGTATCTTTTTATTTTCAATGTTGTAATTACGTATGAAAGCATAACTTTATTACATGTATACATAGAAAAAAAAATCTGAATGATTTAATTTTTCGTAAAATACAGATTATGTTACTTTAAATTATATTTTAGACAGGCATTCTAAAACAAAGTCAGCTGACACTATAGAGACTGTACTCGATTTAACGTCATTTTAGGACGTGCTCCCAATGTCCTCATTGTTTCTCAGTCACTAGTTTCGTTTTGTCACATGTTACCAGTGTCTACGGTTACATGTTTGATATATCTTTGTATAGCCATTTCTAGAGCACTCGTGTCTTGTGGAGGTGGTGAATAAATAACCTCATAAACAGAGACCTAAAGGGTTGAGATCAGGTGAATGTAATGATCATTCAATGTATGAACAAAAGGATATGAAATGTTCTCCAAACTTCTCAGCCAGCCATTCTCGTACAATTCTTGCAGTGTGAGGAGTGGCGCCATATTGCTGAAACCGTATTCTAGTATTGTTTTTAAAATGGTCAGATAACGTTGCGACGTAACTGTTGTGGTTTGACCATCCTCTTAGTAGAAGAAGGAGGTATATGATACCTGTACTACTCAATGCTGCCCATACTGTAATGTTATGGCTATGAAGTAGTTCCAGACGGAAATGTGCTTCATTAGAAAACCATATGAACGTAGGTTAACAATATTGTGCAAAAGCTTAAACCGGAAGAAATGTCGGATCTTTTATATGTTGCATCATGGAAATATTTTATGGTGTGAATTTAAAATCGTATTTCAAAATTCTGTATACAGATGAATTACTTAATAAACTCTAAATACATTAATTCCTTACTGATTTCGTTGGTGTGTCCTGGATATTTGTCTTCACCTTTTCAATATTTTCATTCGATCGCCCTGTCCTCTGTCATATAGGCCTGTCTTTTCTTCTGTCAGCAATAGTTCCATCCTCATAGTGCAGCTTAACAATATCAATATAGAGGTCCTTTTTATCACCTGAATACCTTAAAGGGATAGTATCGCTCATTTTGATGAAATAATTTTCTTACCTCAAATCATCTTATTCCTTTCAAATATAATAAAAAAAGATATATGAATAATATTTGCAACTTAGAAATGACTGAATGTTTCTCAAAAGTTACAAAAGAAATGACCTAATATATAGTAAATGGATTTTTTGTCTGGGGGAAGCCAAAGATCAATGGGACATGTTTTAGAGATCATAAATGTTTTAGATTTGGAAATAAATCTGATGCATAAAATTGTTATTTTTAACAGAAAATCACTTGTATAAGTCATTTGGGCTCATTTTGATTCATTTAAAAAAAATTGACAAAATGAGTGACACTATCCCTTTAAAATTAATTATGTTCATATGGTTTTGGCATCAGTCGATCAAAATAATGTATTCATTTGTCAACATTGACACATTTCAGTTTCATTATCATTGGCTCATAGCCAAAATAGCACAAATTAATTGTTTTGTAACTTTGTATTGTGTAACTTTTATCTGTATTCTGTAATAAAAGGTGAAGATAGCGACCAGTGGTCAATCTTATGAATGCTATACAGAATACAAATTAAGAGTCGGGCGAACACGAACCACTGGACATACATGTACATGTACCAGATGTGGGATCAGGCCCCAAGACCATAAACTGTTAATCCAGCTAACTTTTGAAATAATTAACATTAACAAATAAATTTTCAGTACATGTTTGCAATTGATTTCTTTTTAAATACCTGTAGACCTAGTGTTTTTATGAACAAATGATATTAGCAATGACAATTTAGACTTTAAGCTATGGTCTTGGGGCCTGATGTTTAGGAGGAATAAGCATCACCTGTCGACAGTTCACACCAGCCTTGATCCCTACATCTTGATCAGTTAAACAGAACAGACAGCAGTCAAAATCAGTGCAAAAAGAACAGCCAAAAACCCGACACGAAACACGCCAGACAGTACCCGAACCGACTGCAGGCCGCACCGGCAAACTATATCATCACAACGACCACAGAATTCGCGAAACGTCGAACCCAAACGAGACCGCCGAAATCTTCACAACAACAACTCGCCCGCCAGCAGTCTGGCTTGACCCAAAATTTGACCATATGCAGAACAAGCCCCCGCGTACCGAACCAGCCGAGAAACACAAACACCGCACTGCTGGCGACAATTTCTTTTCCCACACCGCGTGAGCCCAAATAAATTTTCAAATACAAAGTGAAAACTAAAGTGCAAATGGAAATTCATTCAATAAAATGGAATGTATTCAATACAAATGGAATTTATTCAATACAAATTGGAATTATTAATACAAATGGAATGGAATGTATTCAATAAAAATGGAATGTATTCAATACAAATGGAATGTATTCAATACAATGGAATTTATTTCAATACAAATGGAATGTATTCAATACAAATGGAATGTATTCAATACAGATGAATTTATTCATAAAATGGGTGTATTCAATACAAATGGAATGTATTCAATACAAATGGAATTATTCAATACAAATGGAATTTTCAAATACAAATGGAATGTATTCAATACAAATGGATTTATTCAATACAAA
>CAJDSM010020805.1:50096-62060 GCA_903981925.1 Ostrea lurida
ATACACTCCATTTGTATTGAATAAATTCCATCTGTAGTTTGAATGACATTCCACATTTGTATTGAATACATTGCATTTGGTATTGATATACATTTTCCATTTGTATTGAATACATTTTTCATTTTTGTATTGAAATACATTGTCCATTTGTTATTTGAATACATTCCATTTGTATTGAATAATTCCATTGTATTGAATAAAGTTTCAGCATTTGTATTGAATACATTCCATTTTTATTGAATGAATTTCCATTTGCACTTTAAGTTTTCACTTTGTATTTGAAAATTTATTTGGGCTCACGGCGGGTGTGACCGGTCAACAGGGGATGCTTACTCCTCCTGGGCACCTGATCCCACCTCTGGTGCGTCCAGGGGTCCGTGATTGCTCAACTCTTGTTTTTGTATTATATTTAGGACTTACGAGATTGATCTCTGTTCGTTATCTTTGCCTTTACATTTGTTATATATTTTCAGTAGTATTGTATCTTTGGTTAAGGTAGGAGGAATTTCATTGGTCATTATTTTGATGTTCAACCACAAGATAATCGGGTCCCCATGTTCGTGCCAGCTAGACTAAAGACAAGGTCGATAAGCGAGGAAAAGTTTCGCAGAATCTACAGCATGTAC
Source organism: Ostrea lurida (assembly GCA_903981925.1). Taxonomy (NCBI): domain Eukaryota; kingdom Metazoa; phylum Mollusca; class Bivalvia; order Ostreida; family Ostreidae; genus Ostrea; species Ostrea lurida. The sequence goes on from CAJDSM010020805.1 coordinate 50,723, forward strand.
ATGTAAGTACTTATGACAAATAGCCCATGGCTTGATGTTTAAAATTTGTAGTGTTAAATAATTCCTCGGGTACAATACACATAAAAAAAAAAAAATAAGGTGCAAATGATAAATCATACAACGCCAAAGAAAAATATACAATACTTGTCAAATGAAAAGTCATATAATGCAAATAAAAAATATACAATACAAATTAAAAATTATAGATATCAATATTGTGACTTTAGACATGCTGTAATTAAATTCATCACAATTACTTGGTTTTGTGTAACTGGAGGTGTATATTCGTTCCATCGCACCTCTTGCTTGTAGTAAGAGGTGATTAAATAGGGCGATATTTCGGATGAGACCGCAAAAAAACCGAGGCCCCGTGTCACAGCAGATATGGCACGATAAAGATCCCTCCCTGCTCAAAGGCATACCGGTAGGCCTCAATTTTGCAACCCTTAGAAAATTCTCAAGCGGGACGTTAAACAATATTATAATCAATCAACTACCGGTATACAACACTAAAGGATGACAGTCTCTGTACAAAACCCAGCATCGTTGAAATTCTTATTTGGTTTCAATATTGCTGATATCGTATCTAAATCGTGTCTTGGACATAACTCATGCGAACGGTCAACAGGGAATGCTTACTCCCCTTAGGTGTGTGATCCCATCTCTGGTGTGTCCTGGGTCCGTGTTTGCCCAGGTTTCTTTTAAGTATAGGATTTATGAAATCCATCACTGTTTGTTATATTCACTGGTTTTAGCCAAAGATACCCCCCTTCCCCCCAAAAAAAACCCCGAAATAATATACTAGGTTTCCTAGGCATAGCACATTATGTACACGTATGGTAACATGAAACCTTTTATTGATTAAATATACCAGGTTTCCATTATGTATGTATCTGACTGTATGAAAATGTGGAAATCTTTTACATTATATGATACACCTACGTTAGCAGTTTTCTCTACTTTGTGAACCACAAATAGTTTGTACATAGAAATATCAGATAGAACGGTGAAGGTCAACTAGTAAATCATCAAACATACCTTCACAGAACAAATCCTTTGACTGTCACCAACATTCATGTATAAAGATGCACCCAAATATCACAATGTATTTGATCAAGAAGGGCAATTAATCAGCTTTTAGATGCCTGGTATGTTGATGACACAATTAATACTAAACTCGAGGGCATTGTCCATCTGCATATAGAATCAGTCGTTGAATAATTAAAATATAATTATGTTCTACAGCAAATATAAAAGACATCCATTAAGATAGATAGATGGATATAAACGTTGGAACAATAAATCAATGCGCATATTATTTATACAATATTATATTGTTTCTGTGTATACATGTATCAACATCAAATGATAATCTATTTATAAATATTAACGCTAGTTTTTAACTGATCATGGTAGCTCAATTCTGTAATGGATGCGTCAGATTGCTCCATCACCAAACGCTCGACATTTTAAAAGTCAGAAGAACGGGTTTTTTGGATATGATCTTGAAAATGGAGTTCACATGTCATGGCAGACGTTGGCACGTATTAAAAAACAAATAAGAAACCACATAATAATAATAAGACCAAACCAATCCCCCCCAACCCCCCCCCCAAAAAAAAACCAAAAACTAATAATAAAAAAAAGCCCACACACAACTGCTGCGACCTTGAGTGCAGGTCTGTTTGTGGTATTTTACCTACAACTGACGACGTCTCAATATAAGTGACATTTCTTAAAGGGATGTAAAAAAAAAACCAACCAAAAACAAAAAACAAAAGTATGATTCCTTTCATTAAGTGATATAAAACGTCACGGATATAAGAATATTATAGTGTTTCAATGCATGCAAGATTATCGGAATTACACTGTCCATTTATAAAATTGCTGTGCTAGGGGTATGTCCCCCATCTTTTCATTTTCTATTTCTTATTGCTTTAAAATTGCAATTTTTATGAAATTGTGTGCCCCCCTCCACTTTGTTTAGCCCAGCTGCGCCACTGCGTGCAGAGAATGAAATTCCCTTATATCGATACAGACAAACTATCAATTCCCAAAATCAATTGTTTGTGTCACGAAATTTGTTAATCATTGTTACCAAAACTTTAAAAATATTGCGGGTTTTGTTAAAACCAGGATTTAAGGAAAAGGCGAAGATAACGAACAGTGATCAATCTCGTATGTACCAAACAGAATACAAAACATTAATTTCAATTGAATTTAGGTAATTTTCACTGCATCATTTTGGAGGATTTATAATTTTATTTTTCTAATACTCTAACACGCAGAGAAAGCAATGCATGAGTGATCATAACAATATGCGCCACATGAACGCCACGAGTTTTTGCTAAACAATTGGTCACAACTGATTGCACGCAATTTCAAAGCAAACTTCTACAGGAGTGTCATTTCGAACATGCGTACATATTAAAAACGCTGAAAGTTTGCAGAAAATTCAAAAGGGAAAACGTCCACGAATCTCTGAAAAAGAACGGAACAGAGCTATCGGTATGTCTACAGCAGGATGTCGTCAACAGGATGTACATAGCGCGACAATTTAAAGCCCATTCTTCGAATATTAGTCGACTTTTGAGTAGTTTTCGAGTAACAGGGCAGGAAAACAGCGGTTCGCCAAGACCGCTTTATTGTTATGACGTCGAGACGTAACCGCTTCATGTCTGTACCCAAAGTCGCCGATGAGTTACATCGGGTGTCTGGAGTGAGGATGAGTGATCAGAGTGTGAGAAACAGGTTACAGACTGCTAATCTACGCGCTCGGATACCTCTTGTTGCGGTTCCTTTGACTCAACGTCATCGTCAAACTTGTGTTGCCTGGGCAACTACCCATCTGCGATGGACTCGGCGGCAATGGAATACGGTTTTGTTTACTGACGAGCGTTGTTTTAGTATGGATTTTGCAGATGGACGCGTTTGTGTTTGGAGACGACGACATAAGTGGTTTGATCCCGAAAACGTCATTCAACCTGACCGCTATGATGGTGGTAGTGTCATGGGGGAGGGGGGGGGGTGTCAGTTATTATGGGAAAACACGCCTTGTCACAGTAAATGGAAATCTGAATTCACAGCGTTATTGTGGAGAAATTGTGGTTCCTGTAGTTACATGTATGCCGTTTTTAAACCAGGTTTAGCGTGTACCATATATGTCATACAGATAGCGTGATCAACGTTCGACCGCACAAACGTTCAACATACAGTTTTTCTCGACCGATTTGAGTCGTGCGCTTCCCATGAGGGGCAAGGAATGAAACAAACTCAAACAATACACGAGCTCCGAAACCTCATGCATGCATCAGACACACGAGAAGTCGATCATGTATGGCGGTGGTTGCTGCTAATGGAGGCCATAGAAAGTATTGAATAACATGAATTTTCATACCTTACCCTTTTTTTCTGTAACTTATTTTTCGTTTGAAAAATTGTTTCAGAGATTATTATGACATATTTTCATTTTTATTTGATGGAGATATTAATAAATACTAAATACGAATACGAATTTCTTACATGTGCTAACTTAAATGTTGATTATGCGATATAAAATATTTTTCTGAACTTTTTTTTGTGTTAAGTATATAGGTAGAAGGGTTAATAACTGTAATCATACGTGTCATTCTTATTCATTATTAAACGAATATTATAAATGTACGAGTTTATACTAAAGTACTCCCCAAATGGCAGTGTGTAAAATATAGATGCAATTAAGTATGGGCTTCCGGATTGTCATTCGATAAATGAAAAGATAAAAGAACGTTGTACTACAGCTGCAAATATTTATATTTGTGTATATTTTGTTCATAGCATTTTTTCTAAAATCAGTTTTGCAGACAACATAGCCACTCCAGCAAATAATAACGCCACCGTCACGTAATATAAAGCCTGGGTATGTCTTGCATTTTGTTTATATTGAACACGTTTCTGAGACATGTTTGGTTTCTGCAATCTAATCTAATAATCGTATTTGCTTCATTAGCATATCATCATAAGGGTGCTACTGCATTTAGCATTTGCCTTAAAGCATGAACGGATTTAGGAAGTGCGTGGAAAAGATAAAGGGGACCTTAAAGGATACATGTCGGTAGTTTCTGTTTGAAAGATTGATTTGATATTTCTTTGGCAATATCTCAGAATATTTCAAATTTTAGAGGCCGATTTGAAGCTTTGAACAAACTCATCTTGTATCAACAGTCATTAATAATTGTGAAGTTACTCGTCCTATGAGTCATTTCATCATTAAGATCCAGTTTTGGGATTTTCTGATATTCTTGCCGTTTATAGCCTGATTCATAATAATGCTGCAAAAATAGAATAAAAATGTCTTCTTTTTTTTTACATTCAGAAGATTTTCATCTACACAAACATCTACAGAAAATGTGTATATAGGCAATGAATATGGTTGATAATATGTTGAAATTTCTGAAACATGATATCATGTTATTTTAATGTCTTTCTTCACATTTCAGGATTTCAGAGACAAATTCTATTTCAACTCGCCAGGAAGAAATGTTCAAACCCTTGTACCACTGGGGAAACCAGATCTTTTGACCAGCCAAGGAATTTGCAGCATAGAGGGGAGTTGGAGGAAACACCTACAGACTGCTGGACAAGATGCACCTTGTAAGATTTTATCATGTAGACAAATAATTGTTCGATGAAAATGTCTGATACTACATGACTTTGAAAATTATCCTCCACTCAGAGTCCAGGTTTAAATGCATCTTTTAAAAGTTATGTCATTAATGTATGTAACTTTATTTGATGCAATAAAATATATAATAGCATTATTGCTGACATTCACAGGTTGTGACACACAACATTGAATGTTTTACTATTTGATTCTTCTGACTTTTCATTAACATTTCCTGCAAATTAATTAAATTTTATGTGATCAACTTTTTTACCTTAAAAAAAAAATATCTAGTTTTGTGTTTTTTATTAAGTAAAATTTAATATATGGACACTTAATTGTATTCACAATTTGCTATCCAGTAAGTTTCGTTAAATCTAAATATAAGGCTGTTTGGTAGTTTGTATGGATGGAATGTGGTACAGGTTGCATCTGTGTAGTGAAAATTTCTTGCTGATCCCTTGAAAAGACAATCAATAAACTCCTAAGGACATGAGTGGCTCTTTTATAAATGTTTATTTCTTGTAGAGGAATATGCCTGAAAAAGATGGATGGAAACAGATATACACGACTACTTACAAAATGAAAATGGCAAGGCAAGTAAACTATTACACATTGGAATTTTCATAGCCTTCTTCATGCACTTACATTCAATTATAATTCCAATTTCTTATTACAACTTGATTTGATTGGATAAATGAAATTGGAACGAGGATTTACACATCAATAAATCCGAAAACGTGACATACTGAACAGTATTGCACATATTGAACACAACAATGTAACGCACGGGAACTATTCTAATTTTTTAAATGTTCATACATGAACAAATTGGAATTAAAGAAATTAAAATTTTTTAACGAATTTATCACAAATTTATTCAGTTTGTGAGTAACATGTCCAGAGGTTTACACATCGCATACATTCTTCAAAAAAGAATATTAAATCCTATAAAGTACTTTATATTTGAAAATATTTGTTATAATTATCAATTTTAGCTTCAATAAGGCCAAAATAAATAACTGTTTGTTTCCCCAACCTGGACCCTATCAGATTGTTGTGTGAGTAGGCAGAGTAAAATATTTTTTATTGGGGGGAGGTGGGGGGGGGAGACTCGTCACAAACTTATTGTCTTATTGTTATTTGACACCATCTATTTCTATATTTACAAATACAGATACTATAGAGGGTCAATATTTTCGTGTACAAGCCCTGTGAGTCATCGAAACGTTTTCACCTATGCTGATTCGAAAAGCGCTTTGAAAAAGTGGTCCTTTCTCGTATTTGACTCTCGCCTTTCTGAAAATTTTGCTTTTATTTATATTGCAATCATAATTGGTGCTCCACCAATTATGATTGCAATAAATAAATCAAATTTTTGGGTCAGTCGAGATTCGGGAAACACCAACAATATTTTATTTTGGCCTAAGGTGAACCCTTGTAATATATGATATAATACATGCAGAAAACCTTCTTTTTTTCTATGGTCTTGTATGGATATGATGAATAATACTTAATACTTTCTAATTGCAGATGTCATCAAGCAATATCCATTTTGACTGGGTCAGTAGTGAATGAGAAAAGGGGAAAATTTAAATATGTCCCAGAAAGAGTCGGAGAAGAGTGGAGAAATAATTACAAAGGACTTGAGTAGAGATGTAATGTCTATTATGTGTATCATTTGTTTGAACAATATTGTGAAAAAATGTACAGCAAATATTGATTTTTTCATGAATAAACAATGAAGCATTGTATTGTATTTGTCAATGTCAAACTTCAACGTTGATACGACGTTAGTCAATTCACTCATTGTAATTTTCAAATCCACCAAATTATTTCAACGTTGAAATAATGTCGGACTTCCATTTTGATACAATGTTGTCAAATTCAAAGTCATTGTAATTTTCAAATCACACCAAATTTAACAACATCTCAACGTTGAAACCGAAGTTGATCTACAATTGTTTCAACGTTGAAATGACTACAAAAGTATAGAAAAAATTCCATTTTTTAGGTCACCTGAGTAACATCTAGGTGACCTATTGGCAATTGGTCTTCGTTCCGTCGGCGTCCGTTAACAATGAACATTTTTAACTTCTTCTTGATAACCACCTCTTCAATTCTTTTCAAATTTGGTATGAAGCATCTTTGGGACAAGGGGCACATATAAATTGCAAATTTCAGGTCTCTCTGGCACCCCTGGAGCCTTGGGCGGGCAAAAAACTGCTCAAAAGTGACCAATTTTCAAAAATCTTCTCTTTACAACCGCAAATGGCTGAAAGAAACCAAATGCTTAGTGATGTAGAGCAGGAAGGCCTTTACCAAAATTGTAATTTGGTGGTCCCTGGGGTAGGGGTTCTGAACCAGGACGGGGCCAAATTTGGTACATATATGCTGTTAACAATTGAACACTTTTAACTTCTTCTTATGATAACACATCCGGTCCAATTCGTTTTCAAATTTGGTATGAAGCATCTTTGGGACGAGGCACATAAATTGTAAATTTCAGGTCTCTTGCACCCCTGGGCCTTGGATGGGCCAGAAACTGCCCAAAAGTGACCAATTTCAAAACAATCTTCTCTTACAACCACACATGTCTGAGAGAAACCAAATGCATAGTGATGTAGAGCAGGACGCGCTTTACCAAAATTGTAAATTTGGTGATCCCCGGTAGGGGCTCTGACCCCAGGGCAAGGAGGGGAGGCAAACTTGGAACATAGTGTTTAATATGTATATACATTGAAAAGCATCTTTTTCAATGCTATTGATATTAATGTGAAAGTAAATATTGGAATGAGAAGGGAGCCTTTGTCATAATTATACCCACACTACTAACAAGTTGGGGGGGGGGGGGTGTTACTGGAATCAAGTTGTCTGTCCATCCGTCTGTAGGCAGCAATGGCTCCCAGAGTTTTAGTGTTACGCCTTTCTACCAAGAGTCACCATATCATGCATTTCTACAAGAGTCACCATATGCATATGACTTACCTATTGCATTTGAGTCAAAGGGCAAAGGTCAATCACATTGGACACGGACGTAGCGATATAGTGTCTGGGCTCAAAAGAATTGTCCATTTTCTCTAGCAGTCACTATCATACATGACGATTACAAAGTATTGGTTTTCCATCCAAGAGCATTATTCTCATTTCTACTAGAGTCCACTATATCATCACATATCTACTCATGAGACGAAATGTGTCTTTATATCGAATTTTGGGTCCAAAGGTCAAGTGCACTGGACAACAAAGTAACAATATGATTTCCAGGCTCTTCAGCATTATTCCTTTCTACTAGAATCACCATATCATAGCATGAACTCAAACCATGGGTCAAAGATGTTCTCTATTGAATTTTGGTCAAAAGGTCAAAGGTCAAGCTCACTGGACATTAAAAGCAATATGGTTTTCATTTAAAATTCTTGAACAATCTTGTGAGATTGAAATTATAATCTTGTGTATATGAATAGGAATCATATGCATATATTGAAAGATATTAAAACATGTGAACAAAAATACTCTGTATTGAGACTTAAGAAATGCAAATATGAGATTCCTCTGTTGGGCTAATGATACTCAGGTGACCGTGTTAAGGCCTGGGCCTCTTGTTTAGTATGTTTTTAGCTTTAGAGTATATTCAGATTAACCATGAAACTCTATTATCACACATCAACAACATTGTGTTTGTGAAACATTAATTAATATTAATGCCCCCATCCACATCTGCCAGTGATAGGGCCTTGTCAACAAGGAACTTATGCATAGTGAAATATGAAGCCCTATCTCTGCCATTCGAAAAGTTATGACCAACGTTGAAGTTTGGGAAAAGTAGGTCAAAGGTCAGGAGGTCAAGATTTTAATTGGTACCAATGAAAGGTCTTGTCATATAAAACTACATACCATGTGAAATAATCAAAGCCCATAGTAAACCATTTCAAATAGTCAGGCAAAGGTTAAAGTTTCAGACACGAATGACAAACACCCCCACCCCCCTTGCCATAAGCAAAAGTTATGGCCAACGTTAAAGTTTTAAGAAAAAAAATACAGTACAAATATTCAAGGTCAGGAGGTCAAGAATTTTCGGTACCAAACTGAAAGGTCTTATTACTTAAGAGAACAACATGTGAAATATCAAAGCCCTAGTACTAATATATTCAAGCAAGTTATAGGCCAATCTTAATAAACACCGCAACAAAGGTTCTAGACAAAGAATGACGGACAATGAGGGGGTGGGGGTCTTCGACTCATGGGGGACATAGAATTGCATGGAAATTTAATTTTTAAAGAGAATTTTAGCATGTTCATTATTTGAAAAAAAAACATGCAAGGAAATTAATGTTTTTTAAGATAAGATGCTGTATAACTGTTTTTCATAAAAGAAATAAAAACTTGAACCTTTTCGACCATTTTTCTAAAAATAGCATTTTTCTACTACATCACTTCGTGTTACATTTTGTGGCACTAACATTATATTTTTTCCAACAAGAAAAGATTAAAGTGTGTGTATTTAATCTATTATAGTATAGATAAAAAACACAAAGTTCTAAAGGTGCAAGGTAGTATATCTTGTAATATCTTATGTGGTTTACAGACCAATTTTTGGTAAAATATATTATATGAAAATAGTGCAAGAACTTGCACACAATATCTAAAATAGTAACATGTTAGGACTCTCTATCTCGAAATTTTGCACACTAACATATTATTTTTTTTTCTTCTTTTAATTTCTTTTTTTTAAAAAAGTTTAATGCTAGAAATTTTTCCACGATCATGGAGTTGTAATGCCTTAATCTTGCCTTTTGATACGCCAACTTCAAGAGACATGCATATGATTCTCTCCATCTCTCTCTCTCGTCTCTCTCTCTCTCTCCTCTCTCTACTCTCTCGTCTCTCTCTCGTCCTCTGTCTCTCTCTCTCGTCTCGCTCTCTCGCTCATCTATCCTCTCTCTCTCTCTCTCTTCTCTGCTTCTCTCTTCGCTCTGCTCTCTTTTCATTACGATGGGATATACATTCAATTGGTGTACCGTTTTATGACGTTATAACGATCTCTATAGGAATATCACACGACACGAAAGAACACCCAGCCACGTGGTTTTCCCCAAACAGCAAGGACAGTTTGACACTTCAATTCTGTGAAAATGGAAATCACGATACGATTGAAATCTGTATTTTGAATGAATGTGCAGTCAAATTCCCTTGTGTAATACCTAAGTGGATCGTCACAACGCGGAACACAAATGCCAACATGTCGATCCAGTTTGATTAACTGATATGCATAAAAGCGCATGTTACATTAGAGAGTGAAAAAACACCTCTGGAAGATTGCAACCCGAAAAAGACTGTAAAACATTCATCCAAATCGAAGGGACATTAATGTATGTAGAAGCTCAGCAAACTATAACTATAATTCACACACAAACATTTTGTTTTCTTATGGTAAAGAACGTTTCCTTACTAATTGTTTAAGCACATGCAAATACCAGTATACTAATAAAAAAAGAAATGGAAAAAAAAAAAACTATAAAAAAAAAAAAAAAAAAAAAAAACATGCTGCCATTTGGATAAAATCAGAAACTTTTTAAACATTCATTAATTAATTTAAAAAATGATATATAATTAAAAACTCCACATAATCAGCAATAAATGCAATACAGATGCGACCAGTTCTAAACCTCTCTTAAAGCAATCGTGCTGAAGCAGTTCTAATGACTGCTCTAAGTTAACTTAGAGCAGTTCTGCCTGACTGCTCTAGAGCTGCTCCATGCTGCTCCAAAGTTAACTTAGAACAGCTCTGCATGACGTCCGTGCTCCAAGAGCTGCCTCGTGTTACTGCAATCCAGTTTCACTTAACCTAGTCACGACTGCTCACGTTCCCGCTTGAGAGACAGGTCCACGACCTCGTAAGTTCACTTATGAACAGGTCCAAGACTGCCTCAGTTTCGCTCTCGAGAATAGCTATTATATACATACTTTATGTTCAGACAATGTTCTCCTTAAAGTTAAAAATAAACCCGCAAAACCCGAATATAAAACGCATATGGACCTATTATTACAGGATTGGAAATTGCTATTCAAAACAGTGCATTTATACGTACGGATATTGAATCGAGGATGTACATATAACCTATCTCGCACCAACTTACTTTTTTTAAATCTGCTTTCGAGAATATTGATCATCTATTTCACTCAACGTTCCGGAAGTTTTTGTGGAATATCCACAACTTCGTATTTTGTGACACCAAAATGCAGCGTACATTCTTGTGGACAAAGAGGTGAAAGACAAGTACGAATGTACTTGAGCGCACTTGCGTGCCAAATTTTAAATATGACTGGCAGCTTTCAAACGCCGGTTAATTATATAATACACCAGAGCTGCCTCTAATTCTTGACCGGAGGCTGCTCTAGAAAAGAACAGCCTTAAGTAGTTCTAATTATGAGAGAGGCTATAGTTAACTTCACGCAAAGGTCTTACTGCTTTATGACCGACCCTAAGAGACGCTCTCTCTCTGACTGCTCAAGTTCACTTAGAAACAGGTCCATGACAGCTTGCGTCTGCTCTAAGTTAACTTAGAGCAGTTATATGACTGCTTGCGACCGTTTGCGTCTGCCTCTAAGTTAATTGAGAGTTGTCATGTGATCTCATGACTGGTGAGGACCGAGCGAGAGGTTAGACTCGATCGACCATCTTAACTCTACCTA